>QLOJ01000814.1:0-29236 GCA_003313625.1 Tricholoma saponaceum
CCAAAAACGCCATATCAATGGTTGCTCAACAAAGGGAGGAGCATCCCTCGCGAAGAATGGATCTGCCCTGATCAAGATGCTGGCCACGTCGTTGATCAGAAGACATGTGGCTACCCAACCAAGTCGTGACACGATGAATTGAATGCGGGTGAGGTTCGGGTGAGGAGGGAGAACGGACGTGGGTTCATGTGTCCATCCCACACCGCGAGGGCCAGTGAAAAGTCTGCAAGCCCACCTGAAGCGAGACATGAAGCCAGCATTCGAGATTGGTTCTCGTTGCCCTACGAGGCGCAATTCGCGTTGAACGTCGGTGAGAAGGATGAAATCTGAGGCAACGACTATGTTTGATATGACGAAGCATCTAAGGGCTTCGTTGGTGGGCGGGTCATCCGTAGCGGTGAGGAAGTAGTAGCAGTAGAAGTTAAGGCCAGCGATCAACGGGAAAAGCATCCATCGATAGGGGGATGGCCTGACGACTAGAGAGCCTAGCAAAATACATTGGGCAGCGGTGAAAAAGACGAAATAATAGTTGTCCATGGCAAGGGGAGATGAAACTGAGCGAGGGCCCACTACTAAGTAAATGGATTGAAATTCGAGGGTCGAACAAAAGTCCGTGCCAGTGGCTGCCACAGTGTGGTTCAATGTGATGTAGAACTGCCCAACTTTTTACCAACAGACACATTTTAGAGAAAATGATACAATATGTTCAATTTCTGTCAAAGAACTTGAAGTAAAGGTTCGAACTTGGAGTTACGTCACGGTCATCTTGATTGTCACACTTAGCATGAAGGCACTAACCTCAAACTCGCTGGCAGTCATAATGTAAGTATGCCGTATTCCCTCTGCAATTTACGGGTGCACTATCCGCCAGTCGAGAGTAAGGGTACTTTCATTTAATCGCCTAGAGGCATAATTGCTACATGGGATTTACATTGGCATGACGCCGCATGAGTCCGACTCGGACGTGCGACTGTTCGGACTCTTTGTTCGAATGTCAAAATCTGGCCATCAAGATGACAGAATTTTATTGCAAAGTCACGGTCAACCGTCCCTCTCGTTCTCCGAATCAGTTTGCACTTTTGGTCAAAAGCAAGGTAATTTGAAATTTCACCTATCTACCACCTGTTCCAGGCACCCTCGTAAACACCATCCTTCTAAGAAGTTGGACTTCCTGAAATGTTGTTCCTTATCGTTCAATGTATCATTGCATACGCGGTTTTTCGGGTAGGCTGGCGAATGGTGGGTCACCTCGTGGTCAAGACAGATCTTCCAGGCCCGACGTCGCGCTCGTTTCTGAAAGGTGAGTGCTGCCTTGCTCACTGCAACTCAATGCATGATTAAATAATCCATATCGGAAGGAAATTTTTCAAAATTGTGGGATATCAACGGGTGGCCGTACAAGGAGCTCGGACAGACCTATATGTTGTGTTGTCTTTGTTGGAACTGTGCGGGTAACGCTTATTTCTTTCTTGTTCAGATGGCAGGGTGGCCGGATCAATGCCCTCCTCGGAGTAGGATATTCTTGCTATATGGACTAAGATATATGACTGAATTGTACTTCAGGACAAGCAACTCTATGTATCTGACCCAAAAGCCTTGCATCACATCATAATCAAGGTCGGTGGTATGTGTGTCCAGTTGCGTGAAAATTTTAACCGCAGATGCAGGATCAAAATGTTTTCGAGGAAATCGGTGCATTCCCTGCGTGAGTTACGTGTATGTCCTGTCCGTGGAGAGTACCCTGATCTTGGCTGCATCCAGTACTACCAACCTTGTGTTCGGCCAGGGCCTCATATCTACGCTAGGTCTGCCATATACTGTTCCTTTCTTTCGACTTGTGGGCTTATTTTTGTGTGGAGCATGAAGGCGACCACCATCGTAAGCAGCGAAAAATGCTCAACCCTGTCTCTTCCATTGCACATATCATGCGTCAGATTGGTCAGAATACTTACTACACCGCGGCTCCCGAAGCAAACTTCTCATCCCTTTGATCTGGCAGTTCCTATATTTTTTGATGTAACACACAAGGTCGGTCTGTTCGTATGGCATGGAAGAGACTTCGATTTAATTCTCGTTAGCTGGAAAGTACTCTAGGATCATTATTAGCTGCTGGTCCTCAAGAAGTAGTTATCTTACAGGCATCTCACATCTGGTCCCACTGACCTGATAGTAGATTGACGTCTTGCACTGTGTCACACGAGTGGCTCTTGAATTGGTTGCGCAAGGCGGACTTGGGTATTCTATTGATTCATTGACTGAAAATCCAGATCTCCATCCTTACGGTACTGCTGCAAAGCAATTGATGTACGTAACACTTTCATGTCCGTTGAGGTTGTAATATAACCATGCTTCGTATGTCATACTAGGCCAGTGCTGTTTACGACAGCTCTTGCCCGTAACTATCTGCTCACTACACTTGTAAAGATTGGTTCACCAAGATTTCGGAGGTTTATGGTCGGTCTTCTGCCATTCAAGAATATGCACAAGCTGCGCGATATTGTTGATGTTATGCATAACACGTCGATTGAGATTCTTGAGTCAAAGAGGCGGGCACTAAGGGAAGGCGATGACGCAGTAGCGAAACAAATTGGTAGGGGGAAAGATATCATAAGTATTCTCAGTATGTGCATTTCAATGTCTCGTCGTTGACATGGTCATTAATTACTCGGGTCAGTGCAAGCAAACATGGAAGCATCAGTGGAAGATAACATGCCTGAATCGGAAGTATTAGTACAGGTAGTTTCGCATCCTAGGAATGCACTTCTTTCCCTGACACAAACTCGACCGGTTCATTGTAGATGTCGTACGTATTTTTTACTAGTCTGCCGGAGGCCGCATGTAACCTTCATGTACCAGGACTTGAATTTTTGCCGCAACGAATACTACCTCTAATGCCATTTCGCGCATTCTGGGTCTTTTGTCCACTCACCGAAGTCCAGGACAAACTTCGACGAGAGATATCGGATACTCTTGAGAGAAACAAAGGACAAGATTTTTCGTATGACGAATTGGTCTCGCTTCCGCTCCTAGACGCCGTTTGCCGGGAAACCTTACGCCTGTAAGGTCCACATATCTTCTATGTGCGCTATGTGAACGCCTGACCCCGACAGTTACCCACCCTTCTCACAACTGCTCCGAGTGTACGTATAGATCACCATAGCCCTGCCATTTCGGATTTGACTCGAGATCACAATTTTTAGCGCCCAGAAAGAGACGGTCCTGCCACTCTCAACTCCTATAAGAGGTATCGATGGATGCAACATGCATCACATTGTCATTCCTAAATACACCAAAGTTATCATGTCAATCATCAATTGCAATCGTGATCCTGCCCTATGGGGCTCAGATTCGTATGAATGGAAGCCTGAACGGTGGATATCGCCTCTTCCGGACACAATTCTGGAAGCTCCTGTCCTGGGGGTTTATTCACATTTGTGAGTACATTTTTGTGCGCCCTTGTTTATGAATTAACTGAACATCGAATTCCGCAGGATGACATTCATAGGCGGTGGACGGGCATGCAGAGTCTAAAATCACATCCAAGCGGTTTTTTAATATGACGATAGCGGCTTCAAATTTTCCAAACTCGAGATGAGTGCGTGGCCTTTCGCTCTATTGCATACTACATCGGCGTTAATTAATGATGGACATACCTATGCACAGAAGTGGTATTATCCGTCCTTCTGTCCAAATTCCGTTTCGCTCCGTCGGAGAAGGAGATTGTCTGGGAGATGACCAACGTCTCCACGCCTACCGAGAAGGGGCACCCCGGGTAACCAAGGATGCCACTGAAGATGTCTGTTCGCTAAATGGTTTCTAGTATGTAATCCATTTTTAGCCACTGCTACCAGATCCGAGTCTGGTTGTAATTATTTATGTAAACGTTCCATTGTCCATGCATTCAACTCGATTGAACTTGAAGGTACATTATGAAGATAGAAATGTGGCACCGAATGCCGAATCAACTGAAAAATTGGTTATCAGAATGGTCCACGTGCCAGTGGGTTCGGGTGTGAAACTTCCGAGTCAGTTTGCACAGTACTAGTAGAAGCTGCGCTAAGACGGCTCCAACATAAAGGACGACGAGGACGACGGCAGACCTACAACGGTGTACAATACGGACTCCTAGAATCTGAAGCTAGTATAGGAGGTTTACTCGGTTCAGCGATCGCTTTACGGAACTCCATTGGAACTCCATTTATCTGAATCATCAAACCGACGACACACACGTTCTTTGATATCTCTCGTCAGCTTGCAGGCCACCATTTCACAACGTTCCATACTAATAAGTAGGGCCTGAGGGATCCTCAGAATTATGCCCGAATACGTTTATGCACTTCACGATTTCCAGCCAGAGAACGAAGACGAGGTCGCTTTCCACCCAGGCGAACGGATAGAGGTACTTGAGAAAGATGACGAGTTTGGAGATGGATGGTGGAAAGTAAGTCTACTTCATACACAATCTACACTCCCAGAGCCCCTCTTCTGCTATTGAAATGCTTTCATCTCACCCCCCCCCTTTTCACTCTGGAACTCTTCTGTCATGGTGTACTCATTATCCATTGTCAAGGGTCGTAATCTAGCTGGCAAAATTGGCCTCTTTCCCCAAAGTTACACAGCACCTGCACCTCCATCCAATGGAACATCCGCACACCCTTCTGCCGATTCTGACGCTGCCACCACCGATACCAGTTCAAGGACTGTTCTCCAACCCTTGAATGAGGAGTCCGAAACAGAATCACCTCCTGAATTCATGAACATTGTCGCACCAGTCCCCCAAGCTCCCCCAAATTCTGCTTTCCTAAGCGCCGTAAATGACGCCAATGATGGTGATGACGAAGGAGAGCCAGAGCCTGGCCATCATCGGATCGTCTCCAACGGTTCTGGGGAGATGATGAAAGCAACGATCACGGACGTCCAGAAGGCGATCGAGCAGCTTGGGCGAGGCCGTGGTCCAAATGAAGACGGTGATGGAGGGCGGAGCTTCAGTTTCGCGAGCTCGAGGGACGAGCCAGAAACAGATACCGATTATGACATGAGTGATATAGATGGTATTGATACGGATGGCGGGCAGGGATGGCACAAGGGTGCAAGGAGGAAATTGGCAGCGAAAGCTCGGAAAGCTGTTGAAGAGGCTGAGAAGCTCGAGGCAATGATGGGTGGGTCTGTGATGTCAGATGCAGAGCGGCGGGCGGTAGCGCCACCGATTCATATGGAGCTTAGTGATGAGAGCGAGGACGAGGACGGAGAGTATACCTCACATTCGAACGTGTTTCCGAGAGAACATCCTCACATCCTTGAGGAGGAAGAGGAGACTGCACCGGCCAAGCTAGAGCCATCTAACGAACGCGGCGAATCCAACGGTACCTCCACTGGCGCCCAGTCTGCTCACGATCTTACGGTGTACCCACGAGATTCATCAGAATCACAAACTGCAACAGCAACGCGGTCCTCATTCACCGTTATTCCTTCTCCCCCCTTTCCTTTCGCAGAGGTCTCGGCCGTCCAGTCTCCAGAGCCGGCTACTGCGGAGAAGCCCACTGCGGAGCGACTTATCTCTTCACGTCCCGTATCGTCACCACCTGCTCAACTAGAGCCTGCTGCCCCTATTATGTCCCCCGAACCAAAGCACAACAGTGCGAGCTTAGCACCGCGCGAGTCGATCACCGGCCTACCATCACCAACTGGCTCATTCCAGTGGATCCCCGCCAACCCTAGTGGTGTACTATCCAAGCATAGCAGCCTTGCTTCCTCCACGGCACCTGCGTCTGCATCTCTGACGCAGCCGCTCACAGCGTCATCCATGCAGAACACACTTGTCGAGGAGAAGAAGGAGAAGTCGCCTCCAAACGAATGGTCCATAGAAGAAGTCATAGACTGGCTGAAATCGAAAGGCTTCGATCAGGAAGTCCAAGACAAGTTCATCGGTGCTCAAAATTCTCAGTTTTATAGCTCTCTATTTAACTAATATATCTGTTTCTACAGAGCAAGAAATAACTGGCGATGTGCTTATCGAGCTCGATGTCAACCTCCTCAAGAGCGAAATCGGCATCATGGCATTTGGCAAGCGCATGCGCATCGCAAATGCCATTACCGACCTCCGCCGTCCGCCTTCCATCATCTACTCAGACCCGCCTGACCTCTCGCAGACGTCGCCCTTGATGCACGCACATTCGCCGCTCTCGCAGTCGCATTCTTACACGCACTCAAGAAATCAGTCCTTGCAATCTCATTCATACCCTGGCACAGTTCAGAGCTCACTGGGGCATATGAGTGTAGGCGCAGGTGCGAATGGATACCTTGTTGAGAGTCCGCAGCAGGACTACCCTGCCTCGGAACGGTCTGCGACGGTTGTGGACCAGCAGTACCTGCAGCAGCAGCAGGCTGTGGGAGCGCCAGGCATGGGGCTGGGTATTGGCTTTGTGTTGCCGGCTGGTGCTTCTGCGCCCAACATTGTGGGAGGAAGGACACCGGTGAGTTGGTTTGTCTGTCTCCTCCAATTAATGAAATATAATGTTGTGTAGAAGAGTCGACCAGCACAGTTGATGCTTTCTCCAAGCGATGGTGCATTGAAGAGTTCAGCCAAAGCAGTATCTGATATTCCGGAGGAGGGAGATGAGGAAAGGGTCGTTATGAGCGAGGTGGGTACTCGTACCTTTCTGCGTTTTGGGCTGATGGGTCAACTTTTGCAGAGCGAGGCTGCTCCTACGAGCATGCGACATCGTCTGTTCGGCAGGCAAGGCTCCTCAAGCTCGAAAGGCGAACCAACCCCAGCCTCACGACACTCTAAAGACGGGTCATCAACGCCGGGGTCTCCTGCCAAAGAGAAGGAAGATAAAGATAAGGAAAAGGACAGGGATTCTTTAAGCTTGAGGAGTCGGCAACGCTCTAAGAAAAACATTGATGGCGGTCCTAGTCATGGGAAGGGTGGGGAGCGGCTTAGTATATTCGGAGCTTCGTTTTCCGGGACGTTGGGCAAGTCCAGGAAACCTCCGCCTAGATATTCAACATCGTGCGTTCGCTTTTCGATCTTCGTGGTACTATTGAATCTGAACTATATCTTTCCTTTTTTCGCTTAGTGGTTCTGAAGAAACCCATTCTTCGGAACGGAATTCGATGTTCTCGATGTCGCGCTTGCATTCTGGTGGAGGGCGGAAGTCATCGTCACAACGGCCTGTGACTCCAAATCCGCCAGCTAAGAGTACCATCAGCCCCAAGGAAGTCAAGGAGAAAGAGAAACCGGCCGCATCTATCAAGGAGAAGGAAGTGCGCGACCCGACTGTACTTCGCAAACGCACCACATCTATGCCCCCGATGCCCAGTCCCCAGAAGATTAGCCATACCAATGGTAATGACACTAGCATACCGTTAACAGAGGGGAAAAGCATTCTTCAGCAGATCGGCGAGCCAGACCATAATGGGTGGATGCGGAAGAAGGGAGAGCGGTATAATTCGTGGAAGTTGCGGTATTTTGTGCTCAAGGGGGATCATATGTATTGGTTGAAGAGTAGTCAAGGGACTGTGCGGTGGTTTTCCCTCTTTCTGTCGAACGATTGGTGCTGATAATTATGCAGGAGACCAAGGTCAAGGGATTTATCAACATCGTTGGCTACAAGGTTACGTATGACGAGAATCTGGACCCTGGCCGGTATGGGTTCCGTATTGAGCACGACCACGACAAGACACATTTCTTCAGTTCTGATGAGAAGTCTATTGTCCGTGACTGGATGAAAGCAATCATGAAAGCCACTATCACCAGAGACTACACGAGTAAGTTGATTGTGCACTTGAGATAGATTGCCATTTATCATATCGCGTACAGAACCTGTCGTGTCGTCGTGCAATATCCCCACAATTCCACTGACGGTCGCGCAAGCCATGAACCCCGCACCTCGACCCCCATCTCCCACAGCCCGAGACGCGACACAGAAAGCACTTCGTCGTGAAAACCCGAACCAGCTGTCCAGCCGTGATGCTCGTGTTTTAATGGGTCTACCTTCGACCAACGACGCCAAGGACGAGCGTGCGCGTCTTGACTCATTCTTCAAGACCGAATCGGTGCCCGCCGATGACGACCAATCAACCTTAAGTGGAAATACGAAGGCTCCTCCAAGGCCATCCCGGGAACATCGGAAGATTTCTGGGAATCGTCTTGTCAGTGCCGAAGAGAACCTGGATGCGCTGTCTGATATTGATCTAATTTTGCTTTACCAGTCTAATGTTGTCGACGAGAACCTCATCAAGTGGGCCAACACCCACCTCTCGCCTGTGCTCCAGATCAAGGATACCACCGGTTCTTTATGTGGTGGCCTCGCTCTACTGCGTATTGCGGAGTCCATCAAAGGATACCCATGTTCGCCTCCGATTCCTGATTCGGCATTCCCTACTGATCCAAATGACGACAAAATCGAGGGCCTGTTCAAGTTTTTCGACTTTTTGATCGATAACGAGGTGAAGATAGGGACTGTGAGTATCAATGATGTCCGACAAGGGAACCGGGAAAAGATTCTACAAATTATAAAAGCTCTGAAAGCCTGGGAGGACAAACGTAAGGCGATTGAGAGTATTGGGGGAGGTGCTGTGCAGCCGGCTGGATTCATGGCGTTTACGTAGTCAACTTATTGTTACTTTGTCTGCTTTTTGGGAAGATCTAATTTATAGCTGTCTTCACTTCCTAATTCTCCAGAATACCACACATTTACCTATTTTATTGTAGATATTGCCAAACAGAAGTATACATTTTTTACTGTTAATCGCATGTCGTCAAGCTTTGCCTTTGTACCAAGAACTGTATCAAAGGGTAAGAAGAAACCTGGCCAAAATGTACTCCCTACTCTCTCCGTTCAGCCGAACTCGTCTACCTCGACCCCTACACCTAAAGTGAATGACAGAGGAAAAACTAAAGCCTCAGGAGGAACAGACGGAAAAGCCAAATATTCAGACGAGGATTACACGAATGTAATCTGCATCGCCATTTCAGACTATGCTCTGTGGTCAGACCCTGACTTGCGGCGCACGGTGGACTGGAGCAGCACCTCAGAATCAGGCCAGCAGGCAAACGACGGATGTACGTAGTATCCTCCTTCTTTCCCTGTGAGAAGGTTGATTGGTTTTACAAAGTCGTCCCTCTTAGTTACCTTCTCAATTCATCAAAGTTTCTGGTTCCCCTCCAACTCCAAGATTCTCAGACGCTTATAGTGAAAGCTTTGCGATCGTGTGCTGCCGATGTAATTAATGTGCGACTTCTTGTCTCGGAGCCATCGCCGTCCACCTGGTTCGGAAACCGTGATAGTAATTCTGGAGGGTACGAGATACGGCGAAAGGATTGGGCTGACGATGGCTCTCGACATTCCGAAGGATTATCAAAAGTTGATTGGGAGGAACAAACCATATACGTGGTACGTTCATATTTTTCGACCACCGTGAATACTTATTGACATCCCTACAGGAGAATATACCCTTACAATACAGAACCATACCAGGAATAGCTCACTTCATTATTTCCTTACTCTCGGCAAACAACTCTTCTGCTAGCTTCCATGGAACACGTATCCAGGGAATTACTCTCCCTCCACATCATCGGGACCATCCTGGTGATTATCCGACCTGCAAAGGGTTCGCATTGATAGTGCTGCAAAGCTCCAGCGATGTAGAGTTTCTGTTACACAGATGGCCCTGGGATCGAACCCTTGATGCTGCTCAAATCAAAACAGACCCTCCGGCAACACTTTCGGATGCTCTCGAAGCTTCTAAATTTGGGTTCCGGACGTTACCAAAAATGCGATGGGACGAACTGAGAGAAGAGTACCTTGCTTATCGAAAGCAATTAGTGGAGGAAATAAACGCCTCTGAGGATGCAGAACCTCTAGTATACGTCCCTTCAATTTCGGAGGAAGCCCGGAAGCTACCTCAAGCATCCTCACACGAAGACGTGCCACAGATGGACACATTGACAATCGACCTCTCGTCCCCGTACCCAGCCAATTCGCTCGTTTTCGTTCGGAATGTCCATCCTGAGACGAACAAAACGACCCTACGCAAGCTCTTCAGCGCGACATCTGTTGTATCTCTCGCAAATGGGGTGGTACCTGGTGATGGAGTTGACTACGTGGATTTCAACAAGGGAATGGACTCTGTATGTATCTCTCTTGAAGCGAGTGTTATCCAGCTCATCGGTCTATTCTGCAGTGTTATATACGGCTCGCTACTCCGAATCATGCACAACGCCTTATCGAGCGTTTTTCAGTCAATCCTGTGTCCCAGACCAATGGCCTGGATGATACTGGCACCGCCACAGATACTAAAAGTAATGCCATAACCATGGAGTTGGTTGTCGGCAAACGAGAAGAATTTTATTGGGAGAAGGTACCAGAGAAAATACGCAGACAGGCAGTGGAGAAAGCAGTCAGCCTGATGCATCCATCGTCCACGGTCAACATAGCGAATGATGATGCTGGTGAGAGTGGTGAAAGGAGGAAGCGGAAAAGACAAAAGCACTAAACACAAAATCTACTCTACTACTTTGGGTAATACGGAATATAGGCTACACTACAGATGAACTAATTCCATCCAATCATTAATCATGGGCAGCATACAGCAAAACCAATGGGAAATAAAACCAATAATCAGTAGAAACAAATGTCTGAAAACGGGAACAAGGTAGGAGACTTCATCACCACATCATCGCGGAGGGATTCTGCCCTCAAGCAAACGAGTCCTCACACTCTCCAAGAGCTGGCCATGCATGTTGTTACCATCACCTCTTGGTCCTACGCCCCAATAAGCATCATGACGATCATCGTAGATCAAACGAGCATTCCCTGTCTCCCACAATTTACTGCGCAGATCGGCGTGCTGCGAAAATTTCAGATACATAACTTCCTTTAACTATCAGAGTACAGGCGAAAGAGGTGTCAGTGAATTACGGCCACCAGAGTGGGGTGCAAATGGGGACGTACGGCTTCCAAATGATTCTGCGACCAACTCGGATTTTGGTACTGTTGATACTTCGCTGAAATGGGATACACATGTGCGATGTCTCCACATAATCGGATCTCTTCTGCGATTTCAGGATGGGAAGGGAGGTACTTCCGTGCCTCCACGAGATGAGTAGCGGTTGGCCATTCCTTATCGTTGAAAAATATACGGTGCGGAGAGTGGTTCATGAAGGACGAGTAATCCGTGTCTTCGTTGTATCTAATGGCCTCCGGGTCATTTGGGAAGTGGGCAGGCGCACGTGAACGGGAGCCTGAAGGACCTGGAACCCCACCCTGATGTAGCGGCGGTACTGCAGGCATCGGAGGCACATTGTTATGGCTTGCAGGTGGATTATTGATGACGATAGGGAAGGCGTGTAACCCCGGATCCTTCACTTCCTCTTTTTCACGTTTCCGAGAACTGAAGGCGCGGAATAGTCCTTTCCGTGGTTTTTTCTCTTCCTTTGGTTTGGTAGTAAACTCCGTGGTGAGGAGGGCGGTAGTTTGTGGGAGGGTGAGGAGTGATTTGTACGGTGAGCTTTCGTAGAGATCTCGGGGAGGAGGGGGAAGTGGATTGCGGAGAGGAGCATTTGACCTCGGGTTTGGTGGGCCGAATACACCTGGATGGGCATCACCAAGAGGATCGAGTGCTCGTATTACATCAGGGTCGCTTATCACTGCCTGCGCTTGTTGAGGCTGGTAAAGTGGCTGAGGTAGCCCACGCGATGGCGCACGGTGTAATGGTGGATTCTGCGGTTCGGCATATATGGGAGAGCGGCCTCTTGCATTAGATTGTACTGGTCCATGAGGCAGAACTGGAGCGGAGTTTGATGCGTCTTCTTCCTCATCTTCCTCAACGACACGCGCACGTTGAAATGGCGTTTGGGTACGACGAATAGAACTTCGTCCTTGCGAAGGTGATGGTGTTGGTGCTGGAGCCTGGTGGGGCGTCGACGTTGGAATGACTGGAGCATTGGGCGTGTGCGATCTAGCGCCGCCCCCTGGCGTCGCTAGGTTTGGCACAGGCATGGACATATCTGGTTTCGCCATGGAAATGTGAGGATTAAGGACAATGGCAATGGTCAAGTAATCGTGACACGCACGTTGATCTCGATCACTGCGTCGGCGAGAGCCTCCGCTGCTAGTTTTTCGTGACTTTCGTCTTCTCCGAGGCGCATCTTGTGGGGCTAACATGAATTGTGGAGGTGGAGGGCCATAACTGGGCGTAAAACCCGGTGGGTATTGGCCGTTAGGGAAAGCGTAACCTGGCCCAAAGTTTGGGGGGCCAACTGGGCCTAAAGGGCGGCCATAATAATCTACAGCGGGCCGTCCGTAATATGGTGGTGCACTTTTTGAAGGATTTGCGCCCATGGGTCTAACGAGGTAGACTCCTCTCCTTTACTTGTGGATCCCAAAACAACGTGAAATTCGTAAAGCGCTTAAATGTGATTTCAGTACAAGGCTCTTGAAGCGATACAAACAAAGCCGTTGTCTTTTTACCTTACAAGGCTCTGATCATGAATGTCAATACAAGTCGTTAGAAAGCCGTCAGTATGCAGCAGGTGCTCAACGTTCTGTAAATTGTATCAGCTGCAGTGAATGGCGCAGACGATAGTGCATAACTGAACCAGAAAAAATTTGAAGTTGAATTTGGGATATTGCACGGCGCGTGACGTGGGTCCATACTTACACGATCACGGGTTCAAAATCAACTCGCGTGGTGAGCCCTTCTTGAAAGTACTGTACCGAACACAAGCACGGTGTTGTCTTAATAAAAGGCTTGGTATTTCATGCTTGTCGGCGTGGTCAGTACCAAATTGTGCTCCTTCAGCGGAACAATGGTCTGGAGGTAGGAGTGCGTCTTAAGGCTACCATCCGTGAAATTCGCCAAGCATCATGATGACCTCAGTTAGACCTAGTGAGTTCGTCGATTCTTTGGAGACCTTCAAGGCACTAACATGTCACCAGAGGTTAGTAACCGAGCTCTTATTAGTGCAAATGTAGATGTGTGGCGTGTGCAACAAGAACATATCCAGTTCATTACCGATCGACGGCGACTTCTGCAGTTGCGCACCGGAGTGGACGAGCCGATATCCCAGGTCTTCGTGGCAACAGGTTGTTAAGAAAAAAATAGCCCCTCGATTGCTCTAAATCATGTCACACACCTCCCTTCGACATGGCATCTTCTTGCCACTGGTGGTCTTCACAATTCTTAACTTTGTACCCAGCCATCTCAGCTTAACTATGGAACACATTATTGGGTGTCGTTAAGATCCACGGATGTTACCTCAGCAGCATTTAGTATCGACTGCGAGCAGCCGAGTACTGTACATGACACTCGGTGATGGTCGCTAACCTAGCCAGGGTCCAGGGTACTACCTATTCATTAATCACGAAGACCCGTAGTGCGTATTCCCCGTATGTCTGCCAGAAATTTATCCTTAGATAGTACCAGCGTTAACAACTCCAAAAATGCCCGCCAATTTGCTATTCTCTCAGTGGTGTAAGATGCCAATTCATTGGACGGTCATCTCACACTCCTAGCATGGCTATACCTCTTTATTGCAGTTTATCCTCCAGCTTGTCGTGAAGCAGAGCAATTGATATTCGTGACATGCTCTGAATGCTACGGCGATGGTATCGTCTCCATCCATGGAGGTCTTCAGCCACGTCTGTCATTGGCCTGAGGAAGTTTATCAGACTGGTAACAAATGGAGCATTGATTCTCTCCACGTGTTGACGCCGCATCGCAACCGACCTCGATCAAATTAGTCGCGATCCCTTCAAGCTTCTTATGCAGCACCATCAAACTATTATACGAACGGCGACTTCAGTTCTTAACAAAATGCCACTTTTTTGTGACCACTGCGGTCAATACCTCCCGCCGCAATGGTTGCCTCTCCAGCTCTCAGATTCTCGCGCTCTCTTCCACAAGCTCCGAACATCGACATATCGCAGATCAAAGGAAATGTCACCGACGAGCAGAAGCAGCTTGAAGCCAACGTTTTATTCTACTTCATTAGCACTCAAGAAAAGTCGTATGGAGCTAATATCGGCCAACGCCTAAAGATTATGGAGATGAATGTATGGAATAAAGGCGGACCTGCAGCATACGGGGAAACAATCTTTGAGATCGAAATTCAAAAAGGCCGGTAATTTGTGATAGATTCTGACCTTGGACTTATGGCTCCTTAACTTTATTTTGTTCCTTCAGACATGTGCAATGTATTCGGAACATTACATGGCGCGTGCGCGGCGTACATGGTTGATCCGTACGTACTATGTTTCTATCTCAAGGAATTTCTTGTACCATTTTCTGTGCAGTTGCTCCGTTTCGTCTCTTGTTGTACTTGGGCTTGTTACTGGTGTGGATGAAATTGGGGTTTCCCAATCCATGAATTTGATTTGGCATCAGCCAGCTCGTTTGTGAGTTTATTTGCTTAATTCTAGTCTACTTTCTTTGAGAACTTATGCACGATACATGTAGAGGGGATAAACTACGAATTGTAGCCACTTCCATGTTCATCCATGGCCGTGTTCGTTCTGCGAGATGCGAGGTGAGCCTTCATGCGTTTGAATTAACATTCTTTCACCAAATTGCAACAGTTTTGGAAAGGTGATCAGTTATGTGTATCAGCCGTTCATTCAACTGTTAACCCGCGGCAAGCAAAAACAACGCAAGGGAAACTATGAGCGTAATTTAACTTCAAGTTGGCCACCACCAACCACTTTTCATAACCATCTAAGTACGGTACTCTACAGATGCTCCTTATGATATTTTATTATTCGCCTCGTCTGATGAGCTGTCGATGCGTTACATCTTTTCAGAGTAAGTGCACACATTCCATAGATTCAAACAAGAAGGCTATCTCTCATCTGATCGACGGCTAACACTTCAGGGCACAGTTGAGCCTTCGACGGGCAGTGCTTGCAAGTACTCTCTTAATTTTGCAAGCGCTTTGAAGCGGTGGGAGATTTTATTCTTCTCGACAGGGTCCATCTCCGCATATCTGCCAAATGATGGTCAGTAATAGACGAACCAAAAACACAGGTAAGAATACCAACGTCTGCCCGACACCGTCAGGTTCAAAGACTGGGTCCCACCCGAAGACCGCGTCACCTCGGGCGGGTACAATCTTTCCATCTGTTCGGCCTTCGAACAGGATGGGTTCAGAGCCTGATATTATGTGTATTAGCGATACCGTATTTCTGTATTTTTCGGCTTACCGGGGCCTGCAGAGTATGCAAATGTGCAAAGGGCCCATGCAGCTTTCGTGGGGAAACCAGTGAGCAATTCATTGAGTCCCTGGTGTCCTAGTCCCTCCAGGAAGTATTTGATGTATGGGCCAGGTAACCCATTAAGAGCAGCGAAACAAAGCGCCGTATCTTCTGTTATGCAAGCACTTTGTGTCTTGGTAGAAGCAGCTATGACAAAGAGCACTGAAAATCGGAAGGAGGCAAGATAAATTACCTTTTCTGCAGCTTCCCGACATTTTGCGCGAGCAACTTCTTGCGTGGTTCCCTGTATTTCAGGAACTGTAATTTGGTCACTTGACAGCGCTACGCAACCGAGGAAAGAAATACTTGCTTTCAAGGCTCTGAGAATCGATATCGATTGGGTGGCCTCCGTCAGAGAGGATCGCTCTCACTTCCTTGAGTTTGTTAGAATTCCCAGTGACGAATACTGGGAAAGAGCAATCCGTCAATGTTGAAGCAATTTGGGTTTCATACTACTCACTGAGTCTTTTTGCCATGATATCGATGTTGGTTGAAGGTCTTCAACGATGTTGGCATCAGGCATGACTCGGACTCGATCATCAGAGCTCGATCGCGTTGATAAATCCATTAGTATCATGATCTGATAGGAGATTTTCGGCCCTCACGTTTGTTCTTCAAGTTCAGAATATCATGATTTTGTACGGACACCTGGATGACAAGTACGCGTAGCTATAGCAACTTGAACATTGCGGCGAGTACCTTGTAGGATTTAAGTCTCATTATATATTGACCTTGTCCTTGAACAAGGCCGCAAATGCGGCATATATTGCACGCCGCATTGGTGCGTCAGGTGAAGCTTGTCCAATATTTAGAAGTCCAGATAAACCATATTCTTGAATGGTTTCCGCGATACCCCATTTGTCACTTTGGGAAGTGATAATAGCAAGGTAACTGTCAGGAATTTCCTTTCGGAGAACATTCATCAAGTAAGTTATCACTCCTGCATCGAGAAGTGCCTGTTGACTGTTTGAGGCAATCTCAGCGAGCAGTCTCAACGAAAACAAGAGCTGGTCTCGCAAAGGAAATTTACTGGATGATAGAGCCGTCGTGCCTATCCTATCAAGTGCGAATGTGAGCCACAGTTTAGAAAGTCGACCACCATTGGAGACTAGCAGGATACCCACATGGCCCTTGTCATAGCTTGCACGAGTCCAGAAAGGAACGTTGTCTTGTCAGCACGAGAGCTCTGGGCGAGGTAAATCCGCACAGCCTGACGGTGCGTCACTTCGCCGGTTGCCAAAGATAACAGAAGTTGGTCAGGGTTTATTGTCGACACGCATGGCGAGCCGCACACATCTGCACTAGTATTATGAGCTCGTGTTAAATATGGATTGGAAGCTCACCTACATGGACAAGGTGACGTACAGCGAATGATCATTGAGTGCAACATCGCTGTCAGCGTCGAGTAAAATATCTTCTCGAGTCATCGCAAAGAGGTTTGTGCGGGGTGGCAATCGATGGTCAGGCCAGGCGTCATTTATAGGATGGTTCAAGATGAAGGAACGATTCTCCGGATAGCCCATGATGTCCAACAGTGCAGCATTGGCGGCAATAAGCACATGTTTATTATTGGTAGAATAAGCTCCGTGACCGGATTTCAAAATCCTAGCGGATTTGAAGTCATAGTTCTGACAGATAGATAACAGTACATCCAAGAAGCCAACTTGAAGTACCACTATGCACATCTGGCGACTTCTCCTGATAATTTTGGATAGAAAAAGGATTAACGGCGCAAGGGATGGATGCTGCTGATCCATGGTGTACGAATTGAATAACGGCGATGAAAATACAGATCGGAGCGCCGGGTTCCTAAGAAATGTCTACTGGGTTCATTTAGAGATCAAGCAGAATGCAAGCTCACCACAGAGGGGCTAGTTGGATAAATATCTCTGACAGCAGTAAATGTAATTCAACACGATGCCAACGAGCAATTGCCCCAACCAATTGGTGTGTATGACCCATGCCAATCTGCCTCAGAATAAACCCTAAGGCTCTGTCGCCCGTGTCTGGGCTATACATCCCCGGCCTACATTGTTTGGTTATCTGAAATGTACTCCCACCTTAAAGTTGTAGAACCATACCTCGAAAACTCCAACAGGTCATCGTAAATTTCCTGGATGTTCTGAATATTGGAGGCCTCAACATCAGTATGGGGGAAGCTGTGTATCACAGTCGAGAGGTGCCTAGCCATAACAATGCGGTCCAATCCACGCAGCGTTACTTCGCCGAGGGCCTTGAGAGCCTTTCCAGTTAGCGCACCAGGCCCTGGAACGGTGCTGGAAGACGAGTCAGTCCCACTCAAAGGATAGGATGACTCCGACATCAGAGAGACCATTGACGGCTGGGGACGAAGACCGTTCAACGTCATGGTCGCTGTGACGTGGTCAATATCTGGGAGAATGAAGAGGTATACATGATCGTGATTCCACACAGTTTTCGGATCGAGCTCAATGGTGTGAGAAGATGGGTGGCAATGAACAATGACGCGTTGTGAGCGCTTAAAATTCGGCTTTAGAGCGACTAACTTGAAAGAGATGGCACAGGTGCGTTAATGAAGGTCAGGGTTCGTCAATTTACTGTACGGAGGAAAGCAAATGTCATACAGTTCAACTCTCCTTCTCCCTTTCCTCCTCGCCCTTATTGTTTTCACGAATCATTTTAGCCCAAGCAACAGCATGACGACGTCCAGTTGGGACATCAACTCCTATCCATATAACCAAATTTGCACAGACACACATGGCGAAGAGGAAAGCGAAGCCCGTCTGATTGACATGAGTCCGATCAATAATGGCTTGAACAACGTTTGGTCCGATCATCGAGGATGCACGATTCGAAAGCCCAAATAGTCCGAAAAACTGTGGAGGGGGTCAGGGAGAAGTAGTGATGAAGTCCAACGAAGATAATACCATATTATCAAAACCAGGGGGGGTCAGTTCTGCCATCATTGTCTGTCCAAACGCGTAGTAGGGTGCTTGGAATAACCCGAATACGGCGTTGTATGCCCTATTCAATGATCAGCATGGAGGGAACACACAAATGGGAGTGCCGAACCAGAATTCCCATTCTTGATGAAATCTGAAGTATCCGATAAAGTTGAGATTGACAGCAAAGATCAGGGAAGAAACTCACCCAAACTTTGTAGTCCAGATTCCTACCATTCCCCAAAGCGGAATCAACATGGTCACGACGTTGGTCACAGCAAACTACAACAGAAACGTCCATCAGCGATATGTACAGCATGCAGATTGGCCCGGCTGCCGAACCATCTTCTTGGTACTAATCTTCCAATATCTCTGAATGTACCAGTAGCCCAGTGTGGCCATCGTAGACGTGATTGCTTGCGTGAGGTTGAGGTAAGTGTTCTGCAAGAAGCTGAAAGAAAACTTGTCGTTTTGGCAGATCGATACTAGTGCAACATTGGTATTGAGGGTCTGCAAATGGCAAATGGATAAGAATGATGAACACGTAGAGTGGTAAGACGTACATCAGAAAGAAGGAAGAACCCGAAAAGATAGATGAACGTATATGGCAAGTGTTTATATTGCTTGACCGCGAGCCAGATCTTATGGCACAAGTAAGTCTTGCTTCAGTCGAACAAGCATCTTATTACCTGCTTCCAACCAACAGTAAGATAATTTTCACCCTTCGGAAGTGCGGGACCAGGGCGTGGTTGTTGGAATATAACTGCCGAAATCTAGCATCAACTGCGAACAAGATAGGCACCCAAGAGTTCAACGCACACCACCAGACACCAAGCACCACCCAGTAAGCATTCGTCAGTACGAGGGTGTAGTTGTTGACTTTGGGATTGGAGGCCAGCGGAAGGAGAATCGATAAGTTTAGGCATAGAGTGAAAATGAACCCAATGTTGCTGTGCGTCTGTAATACAAGTGAGTTGTATAGGCACAACCCACAAAATGATAATTACCGTGCTGATGTTACTGATCCGGTTCTTCTCCATACTTTCCTCGAGCTCGAATTCTTCGGTGCTTATTTCGCCAGCCTCGTACTTATCTAGCAGAGCACGTGAATGCGCTGTGTTACGTGCAAGGCGCGGGAAGGCTGCAGCATAAAACACGAGCGTTGCGCCATAACTGATGAAACTGATCATGTAAAGAGCCATAGCGACTGGCCAACGAGAAGGGCCTTGAAACAAAGATCATGGATATCAGCGCACACTTAGGCGCATTTGGTCGAACATACTTGTGAGACTCATGCAGGCGAACTGAGCTGCCCAACAGATACAGGTGAGGACGAACAGCAACCAACGACCGAAGACCCCATAATCAGCAGCAGAACTGATAGTAGTGAATATCAGAGTCATAACCTACTTATCGGATAAGGATGTCAAACAGAACGCAACCAGCAAAACACTCACTGCGAAGCTAACACCATTTGCGACCAACACTACACTAGAAACAGTTTTTGTGCCCCCAGCCCAGGGGAGCACACATTGGCCAGATGCACTACCGCATGTTGAACCTGGCCCCTTGGCTGGGTCAAACCCTGCTCCAAAGGCCAACGACTGGAAGAGCGTTGTCGTATATACGATTGGACCCACGCTCTACCGCTTGACCTTAGTCCACTGTAGAACATAAAAGAGGTTGTCATACATTATCTCCATTGTAATACACTTTGCGTCAAGACAAGAGGTCAGTCCAGGGATAAAACGCAACAAGAAGTGATGCTGCATACAGTAGTAGGCCCGTAATTCCGCCCTGGTCACAATGGGTTCGTCCTTGCTGATAGACGAGATAAATAGCCCGCTGGAAGGTTGTGCATCGTTGTCGAGCGTTTGAATCGCCCCAGTAGAATCATCGAAGTCCTTTACTTTTTCAGACGCCATGAGTGAACTGACCAGTGATCAATGATATCTAGAAGGGAAGCACCATAAGCCTGCGGCGAGAAAACCCCATCCGCCGCCGAAGGCTTTCGGACCCATATGGTAGGATATTGGCCGAAGATCCTCGCAATCTAACGGAGATGGAGTCATTTAGATACAAGGGTCTGACTGCGTCTGATGACATTCTAAATGTGATACCTATCAGGAAAGCAAGGAAAGCAACACCTCCCGGACTCGGAATAAGTAAAACAGCGCAACGCACCAGCGCGTTAAATCCGTCGTGTCTCGTGACTTACACGCGTTACGCGACGAGCAGCCTTCAAAGGCTTCAGCCGTATTGATACAACCGTCATGCTGGTCTCCTGTAGGAGTGAGGAAAATGAGACATTTTAACAAATGCTAAACCGCATTATACCTGAAGCAATAAACAGACAAATTATCATCATAAAACTGATCACTGAATTACACAAGAACAGCACACAAAAAAACTGCAGCACAACAACCATAGAACTTCGGTGGGTTCGACTCGAAAGCGATCAATTGATAAAGTGCAGAGGGCTATGCATCTTTCTCGTCTCTTGAACTCTCCCCATCATCACCTCTTACCGAGTTTGCCCATGCGATAGCATCCCGGCGACCCTTCGGGACATCGACGCCAAACCAGATGACCAAAGCCGCGGCAGTGCACAGAGCGAAGAGAAACGGAAAGCCCATCCAGTTATTCCCAGATTTATCAATGATCGCCTGGATAACATTCGGGCCAATCATAGAAGACGCACGGTTGGACAACCCGAACAGACCGAAAAACTGGAAAGAAAGAGGGGATCAGGAGACAAGGAAATGGGCAACCAAAATAATTTACCATATTGTCAAAACCGGGAGGAGTGAGTTCTGCCATCATTGTCTGTGAAAATGCGTAATAGGGAGCCTGGAACAACCCAAATACTACGTTGTACGCCCTTGTAAATGGTCAACATAGGCACCTCGTCGGACCAATGAACGACTGTACCAAAATTCCCATTCATTATGGAATCTGAAATGACATTTAGTAAAAAAACATTGTAGCAGATAAAAAGCGATAGAGACACACCCGAACTTCTGAGTCCAGATTCCGATCATGCCCCACAGTGGGATTAGAATAGTCACTATATTGGTGACAACAAACTTGTAGAAGAAACTTCAGAGACATTGGAGATAGGCCCGGATAAAGTTTACTAACCATGGTCTTTGTCGAGAACTTGAAATATCTCTGAATGTACCAGAATCCGAGCGTGGCCGCTGTAGAGGTAAAGGCCTGTGCGAGACCAAGATAGGTGTTTTTCAGGAAGCTGAACGAAAATTTGTCGTTTTGGCAAATTGAAACTAGAGTGCCAGTCGTATTCAAGCCCTGGGTAGAGGCAGCAAGATTACTGAAAAAAACAGGGAGAATACACAACAGAAAAACTTACATCAGCTAGGAGGAAGAATGCAAAGAGGTAGATGAAGGTATAGGGCAAGTGCTTGTATTGCTTGGCGGCTAGCCATATCTGCCAAACGAGGTAAGTCATGTGTGAAGTGCAAAGGAGAATATTTACCTGCTTCCATCCAATGGTAAGATAACTATGACCCTTCGGGATCGGGGGACCTCGACGGGGTTGTTGGAAGATGACTTGACCGAACCATCAACCAATACATAGACGTAGAAGGTAAGAAGCAAGCGTACACCACCATACACCAAGGACCACCCAATATGCATTAGTTAGCACAAGCGTATAATTATTGACCTTGGGATTGTTTGCCAAAGGGAGAAGAATCGATAAGTTGAGGCACAAAGTTAGAATATACCCAATGTTGCTGTGTGTCTGATATACGTCATGAGCCGTAATTCTTATCATTAGGTGGAAATTTACGGTACTGATATTGCTGATCCGATTCTTCTCGAGGCTCTCTTCCTGCTCGTATTCTTCCCTCTCGATTTCGCCTGATTCATACTTCTCCCGAAGAGCACGTGCATGAGCAGTGTTGCGTGCGAGACGGGGAAACACGGCTGCGTAGAACACAAGAGTGGCGCCGTACGTGACGAAGCCTATCATGTAGAGAGCCATTGCGGCCGGCCAACGTGAAGGAGCTTGGAGTGGTTTAGTGTCAAATCTAACAGAGATAGTTAATCATACTTGTCAGACTCATGCTAGCAAACTGCGCCCCCCAACAGATGCAAGTGAGAACTAAGAGCAGCCAACGACCGAAAGTCCCGTAGTCAGCGGCGGAGCCTATGGTAGTGAAAATCAGTGTCATGACCTACCCAATAGATCACACAATAGGTAGAACGTCAGAGTGAGGAAGGGTGTGGATAATTAGCTACATACCGCGAAACACACGCCATTGGAAACCAACACGACACTGGAAACAGATTTGGTGCCTCCTGCCCAAGGAACAACACAGTGACCACTTGGACTGCATGTCGATCCTGGCCCTTTGGCAGGATCAAAACCAGCCGCGAAGGCTAGCGATTGAAAGAGGGTCATAGAATATCCATTTGGACCCACGCCCTACATCACAGTACGGTCAATGTTCGGGCGCATAAAAAGGACTGACAGTAGCATACATTGTCTCCGTTGTAGTATACTATTTAACGTTATGAGTATCTAGCGAATGGAGATGATAGAAAACGCGTACAATAGTAGGACCACAATTCTCTTCTGGTCACAACTGGTTCGTTGGCATTGATAGACGATACAAATAGAGGGTTATGAACCTTCGGCGCTCCATCGAAGCTCGCAGGGTCGATCTTCTCTTCAGCGATCTCCAAGGAGTCTTTCTCAACAGGCTTCTCAGGTGCCGTAAATCGTGACATCGCGTTCCTCGACGAACAGAGAGCTGATAGCCAGGATTTGGTGAATAGAGCCCATCCGAATAACTGTAAAGTTCTTAAAAGGATATTCGGATACTAACGGCCCCGTTCCATATCAAGGATCACCATGTGGTATCCCGCCAGTATGGCATTAGGTTCAAGTAGGGTGCTTCCGATTTCATAGATATGTGGCTTGCAATCGAGGCTCTAGAAAGGGTGAGAAAACGGCCCAGCTGACCTGGATGGGGATTGGCATGGTCGGGTGACTTGAATTCCTCGTTGTTCGATTCGACCACCTATTTCTCTAAGGACCTGCTGAGAACTTCTCATTAATGCGTCCGAGATGGCTTGCATACGGTCTCAGTATTAATTTAAGACCACTGCTAACCACTGCTGCTTTGTGGTCAAGTTGTGCCCATTGTAGTCATCAGCTGACAATTTCCATTAACTGGTTCGTCACTGGTTCGTCCTCATATCTTTGTTTGTATTCTGAGTTGCAAACACATATGCATGCTGAGGGTGTAATTGCTAATTGCATCAAGCCCGATCCTCCTTAGAGCGGGTACCATGTTGCTCGGTTTCACGGTGGTCTTGTATACCCTTGCCCTCGGTTGCCTATTTGCTGCCGCTTCAAACTCAGTGCCACGGGTAGTGGACTCAAACAATGAGCATGGATCTATTCTAAGGATCGGCAATGTCCTTTATTATACCCCACACTTTCCGTACGCGACCTACAAGCTGAACCAACGCTCTGGCGTTCTTCCCGCCCCTGACTTCACAGGCGCTAACCAGTATTCGCACCACACATTCGCCCATCACCAAGGTGTACCTTGAGCAGCATTTTACGCTTTTCTCGGATTTCGACGATGTATACAGCGGTCATTTCATGAACTCGCTCATCATCTCGTATGATGGGACTGGGGATGCCTTCTTCGAGGCGAATGTGGAAAGTTGGTTAGAGACCCTCAACATACGACATTTGTATCTTTCAGAGCATATTTCACCTCCAAAACTGAAAGGTGTTCAGGTCACTCAGATCAAGGGTGGACTACAATCTGGGCCTTTTTTCGCTACTGCTTCCGCGAAGGCAGGTCGTTTAGATCTACACAATGTATATCGTCTGTACAAAGACGTATACGAAACTTTCCTATTTGGTGCTATCCCGAATCCCAAAGGAGGCTGGTTTCCAACCAACATTACTTTAGATGATAGCGGCCACCAGTACATCCCCATCCCGTCTCGTTTGTCTGCCCTGACACAGTCTTTGCCTCTTGCCAGCGCTCGTTTCGCGCTGAAAGACATATACGATGCCAAAGGTCTAAAAACCGGTGCCGGGTCTCTCGCCTATGCACGAGTTTACCCGGAAGCTAATACCACTGCGCCATCCATTCAACGACTCCTTGACCTCGGCGCGACTATGGTGGGCAAAGTGCGCACCTCCCAGTTTGCACACGGTTCGAATCCGTGGGATTTCATTGATATTCCGTACTCTTGGAATCCTCGTGCAGACGGGTATCTGACTGCTTCCGCGTCAAGCTCAGGGAGTGCCTGTGCCATTGCGGGGTATGGATGGCTGGACTTTACCGTTGGGAGCGATACGAGAGGGAGTGTAAGAAAACCTGCGACGCTGGTAGGAGTGTACGGGATTAGGCCTAGCCATGGGAGTATGGACCTAACTGGCGTCGTTCCTCTCTCTGAGGAGATGGACACTGTTGGTTTTTTTGCTCGTGATCCTCGACTTTTCTCCGAAATCGGTCGTTTATGGTTGGTAAATCCATTCAACCTCGTCACACGACTAATTTATTTTGTCACCAGGTACGAAAATTCCCCAGTCAGGGTCAATACACCGTTGGTTCGATTCCCTTCCAAACTTCTCTATCCAACCGATCATTTCCCTGTGAGGAGCCCAGAAGCTCAACGTCTGTTTGACTCCTTCGTAGATGCTTTGCAGAAACATTTACAAATGTCCAAAATGCCCATCAACTTCACCGAGGCTCTCCTCCCGTACCCTCCCAATGGCGATTTCCACGAGTTCCAGCTCATATGCGACCATCTCGCCGAATACCGAACTTGGAAGTCAGTCGGGGAGCCTCTCATCGCTAAACACGAAACGCTCTTTAGGAGCACCCCTAGCTTCGACCTCCGGCCCCGCATTATGTTCGAGCGCGGCAAGAAGCTGACAGACGAGGATTTCGCGCACCCCGTCGCTTTCAAGCACCAGTTCTCCAAATCCATTGCGGAAGACATGATCAAATTCGACTCTAAATCATGCTCGGACTCGATCTTCATGTACGATGCCGGGACTGGCGGGCTCCCTTCGTACCGCGTGGAGGATTTCAACAGCCTCTCTGGTTCTGCGCCGTTTCTGCTCACCACACCTCCGGCGGACTCCAAAGCCTCCGATTATTTCACGTACATTAGTTCGATGGGCGGGCTGCCTGAGATCACAATGCCAATTGGGCAAGTGGAATATTATAGTCAGGTTAGTAGACAATGGGAGATGCTCCCTGTTGCGGTGCAGCTGGTTGCATATCCGGGATGCGACAATATGCTCCTTGAGTTAGTTAAGAGCCTGGCTGCCGCTGGTGTGGTGGGGCCGGTAAAGGTTGGAAACGAGGCATTTCAGAGATAGAAATTGTTCGATGCAAAATAAAAATAAAAAATCCGAGGTTTTTACCCTTGGTCTTGTAAGCTTGATTTCGACAACAGTGAAATATTGCGCGGAAGCTCTCTTCCAGAATTGATCGCATACGCAACGTTAACTTTGCTACGTTTTACCATATAGCGGTCAAAATCAGCTTGGTCGAGGTGCCTGCGTGTAGTATGTTCACTGGTCACACACCTTCCTGTTGAACTCTGGTCGGTAGTAGTGGAAGTTGTTGACAAGGGAGATCAATTGCTGGTTATTACCATGCCAAGACATTGATTTTGTGTCTGCCTCTTTGAGTTAGTTAAGAACCTGGCGCCCGTAAGGGTTGGAAACGAGGCATTTCAGAAATAGAAGTTGTTCAATGGCAAAAAACGAAAACGAAAACAAGTCCGAGGCCTTTACATACAGTTACAATTGGTGTTAGTACATCTTGATTTCGACAACAGTGAAATATTTTACGGAAGCCCTCTCCCAGAATTGATCGCATTCGCAACTTGGCTGGTGTTGGGTTGATTGAAAGCATAACTAGATATTCATAAGAAACTTGAATGATCGAAGAACATGAAACAAAACCCACCGTTCATAGCTATCAAGATACAATTCTTCAGTACTGCACGTACCCTTGAACGAAGGGTGATTAAACAACCGCTCAACCCACGCATCAAACTTCTTCCCAGAGGGCATCGTGAATCCCCTGTAATGCTTCAAGACATTACTTGCCCTATACAACCCTATGAGATACGATCATGTCCGTCAGTAATTGTATGACATGAGCCAGGCAGAAAAGCAAACGAACAAGGCCCAACCATCACGTCCGCCATCCCCAATTCACCACCCTCAACCCACAAGCCCAATCCCTGCTTCAAAGCTCTCGCCTCCCCTTCACCAGCAGCTCCACCAGCATCGACAATCTCCCGCTCCGCCCGTTCAAAGAGTGTAACTAGTCCTTCCAGAGATACAACAAACTCCTTTCCGAACTCGATCTGGGCATTCTTGTCTTGTACTTGGAGATAGCGATAGAAGGCGGGCAAGATATTACGGCTGACGTGGTCCATCTGGAGGCGGACGAGTGCTCGAGCGTCTGTCGCAGGAAACGTTAGTTATGGTGAAGGCAGATGGTGGGGATTGACGTTACATGGGTTGGTGGACGGTGGAAGGAGGGTGCGCTTCGTGGTAGATGCTGCTAGACTGGATGCACATAAGCATTGATAAGAGGAGCGATTGCCAAAATCGATTGTAATATAACATACTCTTCCAGATATTCCAAGATGACAGTGCTTTCATTCAAAGCTCTCGGAGGAGTGTAGTGGTGCAATTTCAACCCAGGTACAAGGCCTTTTGGTGATACTTCGAGCAGGTCTTTAGGCTTCTTGTACGGATCGACTTCATCTGCAAGATCATCATACATCAACACAAGTTTCGATATCACCATTCTGAGATACATACAATACTTCATGCAACGATGAACGATGTCAGAAACAAATCGACAACATCGCAAGTACCCACCTTGTACGGGATGCCAAGAAACTCGAACGCAACCCAGACTCTCTGCACGAACGGGCAAAAGCAACTTCCAAAGAGAGTGATATCTCTAGGTTCCTCATGTTGTTTGACAACGTCAAGAGCAGGGCCCGTGCACTCGTTGTGATAGTGCTTTCCAGCGTCGTTCGTTGCAGACATGGTCGACTTGTTCAAGTTGAAGAATTGACAAGTCGATCAGAAATAGAATAATAATTTGATGCGATGGTCGCTTATGACATCATAATTGGACGTCTCCTCATGATCATGATCATGATCGATTGTAGACGCGGTATCCATGCAGGTAAGCATCGACTTCATTCCATGTGTCTTACAGTGACTGATAAATATGTGCAGCCCATAATGTACACGACGAGTAAGTAGCAGATGTAGAACTGAAAGATTGTGAGTGAGGAAGGAAAGTGGGTTTGATGAGTAAGATCAGGGAGTGAGGGTATTATATGGATAGATGCAGTGACAAATGATTGTGGGTTTGGAATCCTAACAGAGGCAGAGGAAAACGAGATAAAAAGCTAGACAAAATAGTTGCATAAATAATTATGTAGTTGGCAGATGACTATAAATATCAGTGACCGCATTGAAAAAATAAACGAAAGAATTGAATTGAAAACACCTTTCTTCACCCCAGCATCAGCGATCAGTTGACATCCTAAGAAAACTACACACCGAATCATTAGCCCCGCGTAAGAACATGACGTTCCCCATCCACACTCGAATCCACCACTTCCCCTAATGTCTTTCCCCTCGCTCTTGATTTTGATTTCGGTCTAGGCTTTGGACCAGCCGCGCCACTTTCCTTCGCCGACGTTGACTTGGTCCTTCCTCTCGATGGGACTGGCTCAGCAGCAGGTTTAGGTGACTCCGGAGCACTAGGCTTTGCACCTTTCAGTGATGCCGCACTCGACTTGTGCTTTAGCGGAGCAGCTGCAGGTGCAGGTGTTGGTGCGGGTGCAGTGCTAGATTTGGATTTGGTGCTAATGACAACCCGTGTGCTGGATCTGGAGAGTGGTTCAGCAGGCGGGGAGTGTGATACATAGGGTGGAGAGAGAACGAGTGGACTACTGGTCTTAGGTGCGGTGAGCTTGGAGCTTAGAGGGGTGGGCTTGGGTTTGGCGCGAGATTTGGGTTTGGATTTAGGCGGAGAGGGGGAAGGAGGAGTTGTTGGGGGGTGAGCAACAGCTTGGACAACAGGTGCAGGTGCAGCAGGTACGTCGACATCCATAGCATCTTTTGCTTCTGGGACGTGGCCGTTGCTCACTACTACTGCTTCTGGGACAGGAACCTCTGGTTCCCTGGCAGGCTTTACGTGGGTACGAGCCTTCTTAGCAGTTCTACGACGGCTGCCAGAAGAATGAGGAGAACTGGAGTGAATTGATGAGATTGAAGATTCTTCGCTCTCATCTTCACCATCGTCATCTTCCACCAATGGCCTTCCACGTTTTCGCATCGCACGGGGGGAACGCGGTGGCTCATGACACCGTAGTCGGTCGCAAGACATTAATTTATCGTCTTGCAGTGTGGAGTCAGCGCGAAAACGAGCGCGCTTGGTATCGGTCTATTTTATGTCTTAGACGATATACAACAATGAAACAGCTGAAAGGGACACACCGTATGTTTGCCTTCGTAACACCAACCGTCTGGTGGTCCCATATCACCATTACCTTCTACCGTACGACCACAGCATCCCCAAAGCGTCTCGTACAATGTTCCTTCCTTTGACTTTGACGAAGCGACGCGCTCCACAGCGGCGCTATCGTCGTCATGGGGTACTAAACAACTGCGGTCGGTGTTCTCGACTTCAAAGAAAGATTTATGACATCGAACACAATGAAGACGAGGTGGTGGAACGAGATCGGCGAAGAATGATGATAGATGAATGAGTGTTTCCGGGTTAGGGGGGTTAGGGGGACCGAGGCGAGTCACTGTGTAACTATGAAGAGTCTGCGGTGGAATAGAAAGGATCAGAGCGTGCAAATCAGTTGCATTGACGTGATTTTGTTCAGGTGGAGGAGAAGGAGTCAATGGTGGTTCACGAGATGGGGAGTTCTGTTTCCCTATCGAACCCGAGTCAAGAGATGGAGAAGGAGTTCGTAACTGAGCGGTAGATGAAGGCTCATTTG
>QLOJ01000815.1:9111-27462 GCA_003313625.1 Tricholoma saponaceum
AAGTTTCATGCACAGTTTTGCTCGAGGAAAACTTGTGCAAACCGTTTTGATCATAACTCAGTCAATTCTCAACCGATTTCCCTAAATATTAGCTCAAATTGTAGCTGGGAAGAAGAAGGACCGGTTGCAACCGCGGTTTGGTCTAATATTCGGTTGCAACCGGTCCATAACAGTCCCCGAAAGTGTTAGACCGCAAAAAACCGGTCCGTAGCAGTCCAGTCCGGTTTTTTCCTTATTTGGGAATTTGATAGACCGGTTGCGGTTGCGGTTCATCCATTTGGACGTCAAAAAACCGGACCGGACCGGACTTTCAAACACTAGAGGACGCCCATTTTACGGAAGTCCACAATCCCCCATCAGAATCATACACCTCGATGGCATTCATCTGTTCTATACCGCGCTGACCAAGGGCGATCTTGTGTTTTGCTAACTGAAGATAGCCGTCTTCTCCGACAGGTAGATCAACATGAATAGGATCGGTATCATTCTGTACAGCACCCGAGATGTGAGTGTTAAGCAAAATACTCAACGTAATAACATACTGCAATCCAGCCGAATACAGGAACCATTTGTCCAGCCAGGGTCTGGATAGGCTGTTGGGACACGGGAGCAATTGTGATGGGCCAAGCGGAGGCTGAACCCATAGTAGCACGACGAGTAGGGCGAGGACGAAGAGGGGAAGAGTCAGAGGCAGACGACTGGGATGGAAATGGAGCGGACGAGTGTTGAGAGGGTTTTGGGACCCTCTTTGCCGCTTTGAGTTCCTTGTGGATCGCGAGCAAGTGTGGCAACTCTGTATGCCAAAAGCGATCTGCTGCATCATGAATCGGTGGTGAATGTATGAAGCGAGTGCCGCATCTATTTCCACCAGCACCCAAGCACTAACAATAGACACACTTAGAGAGTGTTCATACACAATACGAAAACTCACGATATTATACCAACATCCGATAGTATGTTCGCTGGTTGCCCCTACACCCATCTGTAACCCACTTAACTGGTGTCCCTCATGCCCATGAGCCTGAGGTATATCAGGCGCCGGAATCAATTTCATGAGGGCTTGATGCAGATGCTCATTATTCTTGAGACGAGCGTCTTTCTTGAGCAGAAGATTCCCATCAGAGTCTCTCAGTTCAGGGTCAACGTCTGAGAGAGGTCCTAGAGATCTCTTTGGCTGTGGTGATCATTGTGCAGGCATGACACGTAGAAGATCTAAGCTATGAAATGGGTAGGACAGGACACATTACCTATTTTATAAGAGTTACACTGGACGCTTGGACACTTGGACACTTGGACACTTGGACACTTGGACACTTGGACACTTGGACACTTGGACACTTGGACACTTGGACACTTGGACACTTGGACACTTGGACACTTGGATGCTTTGGCTGGTCTGCTAAAGATAATATGATCAGTATGGTCTCAGAAGTTCCATTAAGGAAACTACTTGCTTTGATCGCCCACCATCTTGGGATACAGCAACGCATGCTAAAAAGAGGAATCAAAGCTGAGTCACAGAAATAATGGGACTGTTCCATATCTTTTCTTCCAAGAATGTAGGATTATCGAGCAATAGTATGTACATGTCCACTGAAAGTGTGTCCAAAGTCGGATTGACTACAGCATGTTGTGAATAATATGATTTACAAGAACTTTGAGAAACAGGAGCAAAGTAATTATGGAAGACGGGCAGGTATAACGGGAGCACGACCGAAAAAACGGAAGAAAGAGTCTGTGTAAAACAACGAAACAGCTTCCTCAAGCTGCAATACATCGGGTTCCAGATAATCTGTAATAGAAGTAAGGTCTGGTAAAAGTATTGCCGTTGGTTTCATCCCATCCCAATCCCTCATCAACTTCCGAAGCGTCAGTAAGCGAGGCAACCTCTCATGCCAGTTCTCAGACCCGAACCCCATGTTTGCCTGTTGGTAATCAACAACAAGAAGTGAATTAACACCGAAGCACTGCTGAATAAGGTCTTGACGTGCATCCTCATCGCTATTTGATGGGTTAGCACGTTTATCTAGTCCCAGTAGCTCGAAGCGGAAATTGAGTTCGGTGAGCTTCCAAAGGATTTTTTGAGCTTCTGAGTCTGACAATGAAGGCGAAGTAGTGAGAGATGGTGATTGGTTAATATGAATGTCCAGATCTTCAAGTGCGCTGCCAAGAAGACGTTGAGCGCTTTCCTGGGCCTGCGCTGACTTTGCATTCGGAGTTTGAGAACCAATATCACCAATAAGAATATCGCACCACTCTTGATTCGACAAAGGGGTAACCGAAGACCAAGGCGTGTAGAGGCGATAGATACATGCTGGTTCAATTGAGATCCAAGATGCAAAATAAGTGGAACGCCAGACTTCATTAGCAGTCGCAAAGATGCCAGGTTCAGGGAAGAGGTATTTGCGGTCATGGGGTGATCGGTATCTGGGATCCACTCGAGAGGGATTAGTGTCGACAGCGGCTAAAGCTGAGACCCAGGAATTGATAGGGATCGGAACAATAAAGTTGTTCTCGATTGGGCGGAACTTGTTGCGGCTAGGGGGACCCGGTGGCTGTGAACGACCTAAACGGGGGTAAGTGACGATATGATCACACACTGAAAGGCACTTACCAGTTTGATGCCGATTCTTTTGGCGACCACGCTTTGCTTGATGAGTTTTCGAATTTCCCGAGGTAGCTCGCAAGGATTGGGTACTGGAGCTAGCAACTGTGGATTCCACCGACATTTGGCATGCCTGTGTAGAAGGAGACGACGCTTGGGATGGATTTGATGACGTGTTGACTGATCCGGAAATGATTGAGGCATTGAAAGGGTCTGGTGCGCGTAGGAAGTTCCTAGCGTATTGGTGAATTCGGTGGTACTTTTCCGGTGACGATGCCGAACCAGTGAATAGGACTGGATACGAGAATTGATGTGCGGTGAAAGAGACGATACCCTCCGCACGTTGCGGTTTGACAATCTTCTGAATGTTTTGATTGGTGAAATCTGATGCTGGATGGATGAGCCAGTGAGGAAGACCCGCTGTGACAAAATCCTGAGCAACTCGTAGATCGTGCGTGAAAACACCAATCATATTGGTGACTCCAGAGGCACTTGGAGCGCGCCCATCCATGCGAGGTTTGTAAGTTTGCATATAGTCCAGCAATGCAGTAAGCTCTAGCCACATGCGTTGCACATCCCGCAAGCTGAACACCATCTGCCGAAAGTTAGTGTAGACCGACTCCAACCAAACAAGCCCATGTTCCAGCATCTTGACTAACGGTTGAAGTATGGGGGGTTATTTGCTAGAAGGAGTATCACCCTGGTAAAGTTTTACACGATCTAATAGATAATCGACGGATATTTTCAGTGTGGTGAATTTGTCGTCTGAAAGTTTTCCTAGGCCATGAATAGGGGCCGCCGGGTGCACGTGACGCCGGAAATGATCATGGGTAGGTGTGAACCAAATAATGTTGTGCAGGGGAAGTGAGTAGGGCCGTGGAATTGCCCCATAGTGCGAGAAATAAGGAATGAACGGTTGTGGCCATATGATGGGGTCATCATCAGCGTAGCGGGAATCGGCACACAGCTGTACTGGACGTTGGTTACCGAGAGGAGGGTAAGGAATGTAATCTTGATTGGGCAACATAATAAACGAGTGACCGTCCATGATAATCCCCCCAACCTTGCCATCAAGGGGACCAATCACCGTGACTGGACAAGGGGCCAACGTCAGCGATTAACATACAAAAACTATGCTAACATACAGTAGCTGTTACTATTTCGCAAGAGGGTTTTTTCATCCAAGGCATCTGACATTTTCAACAATCTGTGGGGTGAGTCTATGTCAGTCTGCGAACAAGAGGGATGGAGATAACGTACCGAAACAGGAAACGGCTGATCACAAGAACCGAGGATGCGTAGTAGGTGGGCCGTCGCCAGAAAAGGAAGTGTACTGACACCAAGTCAGACACAAAAAGCGGACAGACACCAAGTCTATCGCAGGGAGACACCAAGTCTACCCCAAAAAGGAAGAAATAAAGGAAGAAAACAATAGAGAACTTGATGGTCGCGAACTGGGTAGAGAAAAGGAATAAAGAGGGCCACAGGAGGGCCACAACACGAGGCGTGAGAAATGAGATTGAGACAATCGAGAGGATGGAGAAAGGTGGGAAAAAAAATTTGTTTGACTCATTTCGGATGCGACCCACGTGATCTTGGACTTGCGCATTGGTACACCGTGACACTGTTGACAGTTAGCGAACAACCTCTCATGCCCCGCCCACTCCTGTCCCAATTTCCTGCGAAGCTAGACTTGGTGTCTAGTTTGCCTCGGACTTGGTGTCCGTTGGCCTCGTACCTGACTTGGTGTCAGAGTACTCTTCTTGGCTCCCGAAATCGACAATCCTGCGGATCTGTGGTGTCTTTTGGTCCCATGGAACGCCTGTGGAGATGCCCAACCTGTAGTTCCTGTTCCAGGGCTAAGGACAATACTCACGCATGCAAAGTGCAGAGTATCTTCGTTCCACTAACCGGGCGTCTCTTACTGGCAAGCGTTGCGCGGCTCTATCAGTGGCATAACTGCTTTTCGGTGGATTGTGTTCTGATCCATTTAACATAGTGCATTGTTTTTCATACACGTTTGTCCATATCTCACCGATAACTTAAAAGGTGCAACTTAATATCCACTCGCGACTTCTCCATTTACACTATACCTTACCATCTTTGACACTTTCTGCTTCGATAGCCGCATCATGTCAAAGTGTTTCTGGTCCGCTTTGGCCACTTGCTTTGACACTACAAGAAATGTTTTATATCACCATGGTTCGTGCTGCACCTCACCTTTCTGCCTGTCTTTCATGTCATGATGAAGAAACGGAAACGTCGCACAGGTATTGGCGGGGTGGATCCCAATCCAAACAGTACGAAGTCCATTCATATCTCAGCCGTAGCAAGTTCATCAACAATCTCCACCGATTATACCTTACGTGACCGCCCAAAGGAGAAGAAAAATCGCACTCAGGCTCCCTCAACCATGCCAGATGGTGACCTGCTGGATCCCGAACCACAGACACCAAAGAGAAATCAGGTATTTCTTGCTCATCATCACCCATGACATTGTCTTGATGCGACCACTAACAGGGTGCATCGGTTATGATGGACATCTTTGCTGCACACCTCGACACTCTCCAATCGATAATCCTCTCTCACCAATATCATCAAGATGTCAATAAGAAATGTCCATGTGGTGCTGAGACCGCCTCATATTGATGTGAGGAATGCTTCGATCCCCCAATGCTCTGCAAGTCTTGTATCGTTTTGGCTCATATCAAGACTCCGTTGCACCATATTGGTGAATGGAGTGGTACCCATTTCAATTGTACTTCGTTGTTCGCCCTCGGTGCTTCACTTTGCCTAGGACACAGTGGCGACAAGTGTAGGCACCGTCTGCCGGGGCCTGGCCGCAGCACCGTAGTTGTTCATACCAACGGAATTCATCAAGTCCACATTGAATATTGCCGTTGTGAACTCCCATCTGAATGTTCCGACGCTCTTCAGCTAGCCCAGTCCCGGTTATTCCCAGCCACTATGGAACGCCCAGATAGTGTTTGAAAGTCCAGTCCATAAGACTGGCAACTGGACCAGACCGGACCACAAAATAGACCGGTTTGGACCGGACTTTCAGTCCGGTTTACCTGGGTCTTGATCAGTTGCAGTTGCCAGTTGCACAAAGATCGTTCATTACACGCAACCGATAAAAGACCGGTTGCAACCGGTTATGGACCGGACTATCGGTTCAATATGATAGGCCTACTTTCCAGCTACAAATAACACCAAAGGTTTAAGAAATCGGTTGAGAATTGACTGAGTTATGACAAAAACAAAGTTTCATGCACAGTTTTGCTCGAGGAAAACTTGTGCAAACCGTTTTGATCATAACTCAGTCAATTCTCAACCGATTTCCCTAAATATTAGCTCAAATTGTAGCTGGGAAGAAGAAGGACCGGTTGCAACCGCGGTTTGGTCTAATATTCGGTTGCAACCGGTCCATAACAGTCCCCGAAAGTGTTAGACCGCAAAAAACCGGTCCGTAGCAGTCCAGTCCGGTTTTTTCCTTATTTGGGAATTTGATAGACCGGTTGCGGTTGCGGTTCATCCATTTGGACGTCAAAAAACCGGACCGGACCGGACTTTCAAACACTATGCCCAGAGACTGCCTTTACCTTTGATGTCCTCAATGATTTCCATCTCCATAGTCTGACATCAAAGAAAGCGGTCATGGATTACGTTGATGCCCTCCGGAAACACACCAATTCTGCATTCCCTCACAATGTACCTGTGCGTATACTTGTCGCTTTGAAGTCTGGGTCATACTTACATCATCTTAGAACCGGTACAAAGAATTCAATTATGTCCAACGCATCTGGCGTCATCTTGCAACTGAGAGGCGAACCGGCCAAGCTCTCGGAATTGACCGCATTCTTACACAGAGGCGCCCAGGTTCTTTAACAGTACGATGCCCTGCTTGCCCCGAGATCGGCTTCAACGTCGATAAGAAGACAGTAGATGAAGCAAAGGAGTCGGAAACGTACATTTTTATTTATGCATTACTCTAGCGCCCTAACATTTATATTTAGGCACAAGTATACACTGTTTTTGTCCATGGATGGTAACTTTCACCTGCAACGGAAGCACAAAGTCAATGATCCGGACGATGTCGCCTTGAACAAAGGCCAGGCATATTTCGTTGAGAATGCTCAATATAAAGAGTACTTATCTATTGTCTGCCCATGTCCTGAAGTATGTATGCTCTCTGTACCGATAGTTGGTAACTGACACCTTGCCAGAAATCCACTTGTACCCATCTCCGAGCAGTTCGACTCCAGAACATCATCAAGTTCAAAAATGCGGACATCAGCAGCATGGTCATTGTGATGTGCGCACGACATGGGTTTTACATGCCTCAGGGAATGGTTGATTTGCAGAAAGGCGAAGCATATGCTCCTGTCATCGTTTGAGCTATATATATCGCTAACCCACCGATGTTAGGTTTGCGAACATGGATTATGCACTCGCCTTCGCTCTTGCTGAATGCGTCAGTCAACGATGGATCATGCTCAGCTATGATGTCTGGTGCCAATTCGCTATCAATCTCCTCAAACGCTTCCATGAGCGATTCCCGAGTATGGCTGAAATTATTGAGCGTGTTCGTGGTGCAATCCCTAGCGCCCATATCCGTGGACACCTCCTTGTCTGTCAGCTTATCTGGGCATTCAAGTACATCATGTACTCCGGTGAGACGTATGGTGAGCTAATTGAAACCAGCTGGGCAGAACAAAACCAAACAGCGGGAAGCACGAAGGAACAAAATGATGGTCATCGACATGATACTCTCGATGACTTCTGCAGTTACTGGAACTGGACGAAACTTCATCAGATGAGTAAGTGTTTTGCTTCCTGCAAACTATCATCTTCTCAATTGCTATTCAGCCGCTACATTAACACGGCTATACAAAGCTTGTGTTCCACATGTGAAGGCCCTCGAGAAAGTGGTGGATGGTTTGTCTCAATGTGCTGGACTTGCATTAGTAGCCGAATGGGAGAAGATGGATGTCGTCCCAAAGAAGGTCAATGGAGTCTGGGTCAGCGTCTTTGAGGCAAGTCTGCCAAAGGGCGTTAAGGGTAAGCTCCATGTTCCTTATTCAGTGTCAGTGTCAGGTTCTGACCATAATCCAGGTCCTCTGACTCAAAAGAAAGCTTACGAGAAGCTCATTCAAGATGAAAAAATCGCTGAACTTGCCGGCATAGATTCCACAGGGAGTGTTCAATTAATCAATATGGCGCTACGTATAGAACATGAGCAGTAAGTTACTATCCATCATTCATCAAACTATGACTCATTACTTTGATAGAGCCCTCGTAAAGCAGAAGGCGGCCTCGGATGAGACCACCGATAAGGAGTTACTGGATGCTCAGCTCAAACTCTGGTGTGATTTGAATAAGTGGCGCCACACCCAACTGGACCTTTATCCCAAACTTGCGATGGAGAATGACATCATCAATGCAGCCAAGCCGGAATATGACAGTCTACTTCTTCCTTCCAACTTCAGCAAACCACAGCGGCAATCCCTAGGTCTCGGCGAGCTTGCCAAAGTTGAGTATGCATTACGTGAAGGTCAGGCATATGACGCCCTGGATAAGCTTCGCCTTGCCATCCAGACCTTCAATCACAACCTAAAATTCAAGGTGGATCAAGTATGTGGTCAGGGAGCAAACACGCATGCTCAGGCTTTCCTTAGAACGCTCTCCAATAACAAGATTAATGCAGCAGACAAGTATCGGACAGCTTGGACTGCTCTTCTTGCACTTGGACTTTCAGCAGACAACAGATCCTTACAGCCATTGCATAATACTCAGTTGTGGTGCAAGAATGACAGCGCGGCGCCAGGCCAGGGGGATACGAAGAAGGAGGACCTGTGGTTCTGGATGGTCGGACGACCAAGTGGCCTCTCAGCCGAAGAAGAGGTTGGATGGCAGGTTGAGCGTAAGTCATCCCTTCCTCCGTTCTTGTTCATGGTCCTCACGTTGCCATTTCACAGTGAACAGAGTCAAATGGTTTAGAGAACGTGCTGCCCGCGATCGTGCTCGAGAAGAGAAGGAGATCCTTGAAGAAGAGTTTCGACGAACTGCGAAATCCTTCGAACGTATGTCAACGGTATGGAATGAGCTCGCTGTGCAGTCAAGGAAGGACATGGGGGCAGCAGCTTATGCCTCAAAACAGTCGGCCATGTATCACGAATTGGCTGCGGATTGCTCGGCTGCATTTCAGAAGGCTCTGGCAGTAGCAGAACCTTTGAAGTCAGCGACATAAGTTTGGGGCGTTGTTTGATGGGATTGGTTAGATAGTTTGATAGGATGGGATGGGATAGGATAGGATAGGATTGGATTGGATTGAACAAGACTGTACTTTAACATTACTTGTGGATTGGATTATGCTTGGATTATCTGAACAAGTTTAGCTTCTTCCTCCCCCATCGCACAGATTAATCCTACTGTAATATCTTTCATCGGATTAGCATTTTATGATAGGATTGGGTTCAGTCTATACATAGTAATACACTTGTTGATAATGAAAGGTGAGATCAATCCTATCTCTATTACAAAACTAAAGTAGGATTGATCCCAAGACCTGCAGAAGGTGTGAGTACGACTTCCTCGTGGATAATTCATGGACTTACGTGTTGCCTGCCCAAAGCGAAGTTCCCATACATCTCCTCTCAATTCGGATTTCAACAACCCAGCTTCTCCATACACTTTTCTCAGATGATTTAAATATGTTTCTCGCTTCTGGCATGGGCACTCCCCATCTCCTCTTCTCTCTCCCATTGACCTGTATGGGTTGTTTGAAGTGTCACGTTCAAGCAGGCTATTACGTCCTTTTCATACATAAACTGTACTGTAGTGACAGTTTATAGCTGTTACATGTGGGGCTGTAGTTACAGGTCTACCTGATATATAATGAATGCACGTGAGGTTTAGATCTGGTGAGCGGTTCCCGCGGCAGCCTGCTGGTTGGGCGCATTCCCGCTAGCCATATTGTTGCGCCCCCTGTGCTGCAATAAATCCTTTTTTGTTCAGGGTTCTTCTATCAATCAATCCAACAGATGTTCTGAAATCTTCTGAAATACGATCGGGAACTGATGTCCCCTTTCAGCCCGTATTATTTATAGCAGTGATCTGACAGTTCCTTACAATCTGTCCTCCAAGTCCGTCGATCGTGTCGTACTCTCATGTTTTCCTCAAAATATGTTTCTGTTTTCATGGAAATATAATTATTTTTCGTTTCTTTTACTTTTTTTGTATGTCAAGGTGGTGAACCCCTCACAAGTACCCTGGTCCCCAGCCTCTGGCTCGACTTTGCAAAGCACCGTCTTCTAGCAACGACGAAGACACACTGTAATCATATTACTTACAGGTTACATGATCATGGATGGAAGCTCACAATCGTGATGCAGGACGTTGCCAACTTGACTCTTGTTCACGCTTCTGTCGTATCAGATGTGCACTTGGTATGGCATTTTGGCCTAACTTTATCAGACTTCAGTACCTGCACTATGCCGTAGCCTTGCCGCATCTGATCAATCTCAGGTTAATTTCTACTATAAGAACTTGTTAATTTGACAATCACACACGCGCATTAGTGATCCCATCGGGCCTCAAAGATGTGGGATGATATATTTACTCACATTCATTTGTTTCGAACTTTCCGGAGGTATTAGCAAAATATTGAAATATCCTGCACTAGTCAAACTTGTTATAAAACTCGGCCACTGAATGAGATTATAAAATACACTAGGTACTGGGTAATCATGTCATGAAAAAGAATGGACTTTGTGAGTGACTCAAGTGAGTCAACCTACCTTCGCGTGCTGATGAGTAGTAATTTCACTTCGAGTTTGATGATTTCAATGGTGTCGTCTGACTTTTACTCATTTCTCTAGCTCCCGACGAGATTTTACTTCCAAAACATTCTAGTATGATAATACACTTTATCCCGATATTTTCTAGATCCTCAGATGACTGTGTTGGACTAAGGTGAGGCTCCCGTTATTGTTGATTCCATTTTCAAGTCGTGGGAACATGTCGCAGTTACACCTCCGCCCATATCAACTCGAACTCAACTTCAACCAGTAACTCACGAGAATGCTCCAAATCTTTAAAGGTGAGATTGTCGTTCATTTTTATAGTAGTCACCCTCCGTATTCTACCTAGATCACACCTGAGGACCCACAACGAGACAAGGAGAACCAAGGTGGTGGCCCACTTCAATACGGTATCATCGTGCATGACGACAAGACGGCAATAGACATCGTGGACAAAAGCGAGAGGAAGAGAGAAAGAGAGGTTTGTTGTCAATAATTGTTACCGTTTAGTGTTTAACACGTTCCTGTGGAAGTCAAGCCCAAGAGTGGGGAGAGGCTCTTAATGCAAGCACTTACTCAGCTATGCCGTTACATGCGACAAGTACTTGGTGAACAATTGGATCGACGATTCGTTGTGGGACTGGCACTTTGCTTTGATCAATTGACCGTACTTTTGAGCGATAGATCAGGCATCCTTGGAACGTCGACGCCCATCGATATTCATAAGGTTCGTGGTTGTTTCTCTGTTGCAGCATTCCGCATCATTCACAGACAATCTTCTGGTATTCTAGAATCCAAAACAATTTATCCAAATAATTGCAAGTTTCAACGTCTTGGCTGCGCATCAGATCGGCTGGGACCCAGCTATGGAGGTTTATGACCCACAGTCCGGCACACCCCGCCCATCTTATAATATTGGTAATGATGCTCGGATTTTTTGGGAGAACAAGTACCAAACGCGCTGGGTGATTGACATTCCTTCCAAGGGGGGTGAGAGGGAAAAGGTCATCACGGTTGGGACACTCTCTGCAGCACGATCTGAGGCCATGGTTGGACGGGCTACGCTCGTCTGGGAAGTTGTCAAATACGAGGAAAGGATGAATCCTACTGAGTTTAGCTAAATTTTTTGCAGTATTCCGTCTCTTTTAACAAGCGAATAATAGATCTTGGTCCTCAAACGATATTGGCGTCCGTATCGTAACCCTTCGAGTGAAGTAAACATACCTTCGGAAGCCGATCGATATCGTCTTTTTGATTCAGCCGAGGATCATTTATACTCCTGCAAAGACATTACTATCGATGGTAATGTGGATTCTACTCTGGAATTGATCCGTAAAAAAGTAGTGTGTGAGTCTCGACGGGATAATTTCCACAATATTGGATCGAAACGGACACGCCCCGAGGATGGCCCAGACGCCGAACCATTCTTACACTTGATAACCAACCCAGGACTTCCTATACATTTTATTACCACTGCAGAACCAAGTACACTTCTTTCAAGGGCTCACACGCAACTTGTAATGCCTCGTTCAGGCTGGGCGATCAGACATTTCAAGACTCTCCTCGATCTGCTTGAGGTTATCCTTGCCGCTATTCGAGGTGTGTCTTTCCTTGCACTTTTATAACGTCACTCTTCCACTCATGAAATGTAAAGATCACAGTAGTTTCTACGGCAAGGGTGGTGTACATCGGGATATCAGCTCTGGAAATATAATCATCATGCCCGTGGGCCAAGGCGAAGACACGATGGGACGCCTAATCGATTTTGACCATGCCAAGATCTCACCCCCAATCGCCACAAAATACACTGAGTTGTCGGCAGAGGACGTCAAGAATATAAGGGTTTTTCTACGCGGCATGGCCAGGAGAGGGGACGAATCATATTTGGCCCGGGTCGACGACGACGTCATAATCAAAGCTGGACAGTTAGTTATCTACGATCACGTTCCCACTTGCATACGTGAAACGGTGGCCGTTCGGCGAGACTTCTTCAACTATAGCCCAAGTAACGAAATCTGTGCTGCTGATCTTGGGTGGAACAAAGCAGTGAGTATAATCTAATTGTTAGGTCTCACATTCCAACTGTATTTTGCATCCTTCAGGATCGCCAGCGACCAAAATTTACTCTTCATGAGGTGCGAAGTGGCCATCGCACAGTACGCAGTCCGTCCCAATTTCCTTAGCAATTTCATTACCAGAATTGTTTCCAGGGAACACTTCCGTACATGAGTGCCGAGGTACTGGCCGCTGATTTCCATTCGACCCACTTTTTGCTGCCAGATGCGCTGTTTTACCATGATGCGGTGCACGATATGGAGTCCTTTTTGTGAATGCTCGAGAAGACGGTGATGTAGCACGGTCAGACTCATCAGTGGCGTAATCAACGAGATTGGAATGAGATTGGTAAAGTAAGAATGATCGCTCCGGGGACTGCGGAATTTCGGAAGGAAGGCCATTGGTTCTCGCGGCAGAGAAGACGTGTTCATGAAAAGTGATCCGTCAGAGTCGAGCATGGTCGAAGATGCAGAGTAGGTAAGCATAGAGGATAAGTCGAGGAGCCAGATCGATGAGGGAACTGAAAGTTGTTGGGGTAGGCCTGGGGAGTCAGTTAGTTATCAAGTTGTAGGGATGGATATGGGGACGTACAAGTTGCATATTAAATGGTGAGGAAGTGCTGCCAGTGGCGATGTCGACGTTATTGAGGAAGTTTAGGGGTCTTGCCATTGACAGCGTAGACATATCTATACTGTGAAAGCTCCAGAGATGGCCTCGATATTCAGCTCGTCGATTTCTCAAAGAGCTTCAGTGTCGGTGTGATGATACTGAGCTTGCATAGATCCTAAATCAAATATTGTTGTGGAAACGGAAGGGTAGAAGACTCACCTTAACCGCTTTCTCTCGAAAATTCATCACGACTCTTTCCAGGGCTCTCGTTCAGAACATCCCGCATTGTCCAAAAAAAGCATTGCCATTGGATATCTCCTTCAATAGCTGATTGATCTCCGCTATATGGAGGATGGTTCACCTGCATCGAAGAACCATCTCCCGCAAAGGCCAGATGGTGAATTCGGCTAGTTTAACCACTACGAACGAAACTTGTTCAATAACCGATCGAGACCCGTCAAATCCAGTACATCAACGAGGTTCAGATAGCATCCAAATTTCATCAGCTCGATCACTTCGCCGACTACTACTCAGAGTAGTACTCTGCCAAATTCAGTTCCTGTGACCCTACGATACTCCTAATCAGTCTAAAACAACAGGATCTTGCCTAATTTTAGCAGTGTTTTCAACGGCTGTGGACAGACGCTGAGCAAGACGGTCGGAGTAGAGGCAGGATTTTTTTGTCAAAGGTCGTCGGCCAGGTCAAAGTTCTCACGTGAACGAACACGACCACCTGATTTGTTGACCTAAAACTTGCCCAATACGGTCGGAGTGACTCCTGACTCAGAATGGACCAGGACGCCCAAGGACTCCGTATATAAAGATGGACGATGGGCCCTCATGCCAAAGAAAAACATTATAAACCGTTCATGGACATCGCTAATGCTATACCTGATGCTGTCAAAGCTAGGTCAGAGCTTACAAGCGAGGGACGCGTAAATGAGGTATGGATGGATCAACACAGCAAGTCACCCAAGCCACCGGACGAAGATGCGGCAGATACCCATCCAGACTGTCTTCACGTAACCCGCAATGATATCATCGAGCAGTTAGATGTTGCGATAGCCGAGGCACAGGAAAAACTCAGTACGGCTGGCACCTCAGCGAAAGACAAGACGGCAATAGACATCGTGGACAAAAGCGAGAGGAAGAGAGAAAGAGAGGTTTGTTGTCAATAATTGTTACCGTTTAGTGTTTAACACGTTCCTGTGGAAGTCAAGCCCAAGAGTGGGGAGAGGCTCTTAATGCAAGCACTTACTCAGCTGTGCCGTTACATGCGCCGAGTACTTGGGGAACAATTGGATCGACGATTTGTTGTGGGGCTGGCGCTTTTCTTCGATCAATTGACCGTACTTTTGAGCGATAGATCTGGCATCCTCGGAACGTCGACGCCCATCTATATTCATAAAGTTCGTGGTCATTTCTCTGTTTCAGCATCCCGCATCATTCACAGATGATCTTCTGGTATTCTAGAATCCGAAACAGTTTATCCAAGTAATTGCAAGTTTCAGCGTCTTGGCTGCGCTTCAGATCGGCTGGGACCCAGCTATGGAGGTGTCACCGCGGCGGACCCTAGAGCACTGGTATCAAGAGCCCACACGCAACTCATAATGCCAGATTCAGGCTGGGCGATCCGACACTTCAAAAGCCTTCTCAAGTCACACTTGCTGCCGTTCGAGGCACGTTCTCTTTCGTGCTGCTGCTATACGTGTTATCGCTTACGATGACATATAGATCACGATAGTTTCTATAGGAAGGGTGGCGTCCATCGCGACATCAGCTCTGGGAATATAATCATCATGCCGACCAGCGACGTTGGCAACACGATAGGACGCCTTATTGATTTTGACGGTGCAAAAGTCATCGAAGCATTTACAGTAACAGAATATTACGATGTGGCAACAGTACGTGTCCCAATGTATAGGTGCATGCTGGAAGGCGACCAACGGATCATGCCTGTCAATGACGAAGTCGTAATCAAAGCTGTGCAGGCTGTTGGCCTTGAACGGTATATAACGTACGTTCGCCTGGTCATGACCATGCGGCGCGAATTCTTCAACCTAGGATTCAAAGGTAGGGTTACGTGTGCAGATATGCACTGGGACAAAGTAGTAGGCATTATTCGCATTTTGATTCGCATGTCCAATTTTTTAACATGAATCTTTCTTTACACTTTCAGGACTTTAGACGGCCACAATTTACTGATCATGAAGCTCGAAGTGGTCATCGCACAGTATGTAGTCATTTTTTCTTGTCTTAAGAAAGGTTTATCCAAGGTGATATCTCAGGGAACACTTCTGTACATGAGTGCCGAGGTACTGGCCGCTGATGTCCATTCGACCCACTTTTTGCCGCCAGATGTGCTGTTTTTCCATGATGCGGTGCACGATATGGAGTCCTTTTTCTGGGTTCTAGTCAACCTTTGCTTAACGCGTCAAGGCCCTGGAGTCAACATGATTCGGGATGAATTACTTCCCAAAGAAGACGATGATCCCCGTGATGAAGTCCTTGAAGATTTGGTTTACAAGCTTTTTGATTCTAAGGTAGAATCGGTTCTTCTCGGAAAGAAAAAGGGATTGCTCGATCGACCTAAATTGATGGATGAGGTCCTGGACAAATTCCACCCGTATTTTGAAGAACTGAAGCCAATGGTGTTGCAGTGGTTGCATACTCTGGTTTTGGCATATCGGTTCCGCGCCTACGAGTACTTCCACATTCATGCTCATATCATCGACATCCTCGAAGGAACCATCACGAGACTCAAGCAAATTGAGGCCACACCCAGGGATCTCGAAGCTGGCCAGAAGGAGTCTCTACGAAGGGAGAAACATCGTAGGAATATCCTGAATACCTTTGTGCCGAAGGATCCCTTCAGGACACCCCCTCACTCCCCTGCAGGTGTAGGCGTATCACCTGAACGGATAAGGATGACTCCTTATATTCCACCAGAGTCGCCACAGCGTCCTGTGAAGAAATCGCGGAGGTGAATTAGCATTCAGGTGATATGTGAAGGACACAGGTGTTTACGGGGTGATTGTCAAGCGATCAACGTAGTACTCTTCTATCGCTTTGTAGTCATTCCATTAACGTTTAACACGCACAGTATCAATAATTTTATATAGCACCTTTAGATTGAACATCGAAACGTTACTTGATTCTTCGTTATCCTAATAGGATATGAGCATTTAATGCATACCCCACGAGGAACAATTGCCCACCTGTTTTACCGTTTTAGGGATAGTACACATACTACGCAACATCAGGCTCCTGGACGACGTTGTGCAATCTTTGTTTTTGTTTAGACTTTGGCTGGTCCCACAACATCTTGGCCAAACTTCGATAGCTCTCGGCATTCATGACGATTCCATCAACAACTTTCAAAAATTGACGGATTGGAAGCCTGCCAAGTGGCTTGAGTGGTTCAACCGTATCATGAGAGTCTCCCGCCCTGGTAGATGTCTCAACTCTCTCTCGCCTTCGCCTGTCCATATTGGTGATCTGAGCGCACTATAGTGACCTTCTCATGGAGCCACCTGGTTTTCTGCTCTCCTAATGAGTGGCAGACACTCACCGTTACCTAGCCCTCTATGACTACGATTACGATATCGCCTCTCATTTATGCGCTTACCTTGCTCACACATTGTCCTGATTGAAGCCTCTGCATATTGTCAATCACCTGGAACCTCGCGCTCACCTTATATCTGACTGGCTGCCATTCTGCACGATAGACCCTTCCGACCTTCCGGACAATGCGGTTTTATATCACTATTTTTCCAGCCAAAATTTACGGTCAAGTACAATTAAAGCGTATTCCAAGAGTTAGCTTGCATTCCATCGTCTCGTTCCCTCACATCCCTTATTTTTCTTGAAGTTTGTCTGTATCTCCAGGTTTCTTGGCATCGACCTCTGCCAAATTTCGTCTGAATATACAAAGGAGAGTCACTTGAACCAGGCACTCACCGTTATGCACATCTCCCAGACGTTTATTAGGAAGGAACCATATCAATATAAATGATGGTGCAGCGAAGCCCAAGGCAGAAATAACAAGCTAGGGAATGATTGTTAAGGATTAGTCAAGAAAGAGGGGAAAAACATACTCGACGCATCATTGCAATATAAGCGATTGAGATACCAGCCCGTTCGGCGGTTCCGTATGCCGGCAAATTTGTGATGCTGCCTGCGATATCCGCAATTTCTTGTTTTGTGAGTTTGGGGAGGCTTTTAGCAAGAAGGCGAGGTAGACTGCCTGATTGACGACAAATCAGCTCTTGACTGGATCTTCATCCTTTATAACGTACTTGTCCACATTCCACCTGCAATGGATTCCCCAGTAGCATTACCTAGGTATGAAAATAATAGGACTACAGCAGTTACGCTTGCAAGGTGTTTGTGCCCAACAACGATTTGGCTGGCTACTTGAGAAACCTGAATTACAATACCAGATCCAAAACCAGAAATGACTGATTACGATTAATAAATGAGTAATTAGGATGTATATATACGACTCGCCTTGAGCTAAGACCAAAAGTCCGACTTTCTCTGGTGCTCTGCGGAAACGTAACATGAGGCTAGATATAATTATCTGTAATGAGAGAGTAGGATGACTGTAATGATAATGGCTGACCCATAACCAATCATCCGAAAAGCAATTGAAAATAGAAGGAGATCTGTAGTGAATTTCGTAAGGAAATGAAGGATACAGATGCCATGCGAACATGCATTTATAACGTCTAAGGAGACATGAGAGTTATTTATTGAATTATAGACACAGCTTTAACATACCGAGTCTTCCACATCACGGCGCCAGCAATTATGCCAGAGATGGTCTGTTAGATGACGAATTTTAATTCATTTATCTTCGTAGTCCCGCAAAGAGAACGAGTCACCATAGTCAGACCATGTGCATATGTCTGGATCAACAGTCAATTATGGCAATATTCCAGGGCCGTAACTCACATAGTATCCTGCATTCTTGGTGCTCCATCCTTGCGTAACCAGAATCCATGAATATAGGTATGTAAATGCCAGGGCCCATGAACAGCTATCGAAGAAGGCTTATAAATTGCCATGCATCATGACGTCAGAAGGAATCACAGGTAAGAGAGGTAAGGTAGTTCGTACAGAGAGCACAGGATATCACGATTGTTCGATCTCCAAAAAATTTCAAAGGAGTTATGGGGTACACCGCGACGTAATGCTCGTAAGCAGGGAAAGACAACTAAGGACACATGATGGGTTAGTCAATAACAAGGCATAGGGAAATAGACAGCCAGACCAAGA
>QLOJ01000820.1:0-10002 GCA_003313625.1 Tricholoma saponaceum
TCTCCCTTCCGACACCAATTCTCCGGTGACCCGCCCTCATCCTCATGCACAACCAGGCTTATCCCAATAGACATCCATCTCCGAACCTGAAATCGCGTCATCGAATGTCCCGCCACGGTTGCCTAAGCTTGCGCTTGGCCCTCCTACATCAGTACTACCTCTTGGGTCATGGGAGGTAGACCAGCTTCAAGTACTTAGTTCAATTTCAAATCGTGCTTTGTTTACTGTAACCACGTAAGTCACTTAGTCTACCCTCTTTCTTACCACTAACATTTTCGGTAAGTAGTATCTTCTACCACATCTTCTCACCAACTTAACAACCCGCAGAAGCTCTATTTCTCCCTTTTCAGTTCTGCTCCCATGGCGGCCGCCAATTGGATATCCTTGCTCAACGTTCAGATCTTCGCTCAGGGAAAGTTGTGCCGTGGAGGACGTGCGACCGGCCAAAGAAGCAAACAACGTGCGGCTATCGACAACGCATGGTGGTGGGGTCGATGGACGTTGTTCCGTATTCCTGGTTGGGCTTGTTCCCGCCTATCCCTGCTGGAAGCAGCTGGATAGATCGTAAGAGACACAGTCTTCCTCCTTCACTTTTCTGTATTCGTTTTACTAATGCTACGTTGTGTTATAGGAATAGGACCGCTACTGCCATTTTGGACACAACTCATAACACAGTTTTTGTCTTGAGTTTAACGAGGCTGTTGATCTCCATCCCCACCTTCCGTCTGTTACAACGAGAAGGTCAGGTTTGCGATGACGGCTGGACACTGAGATCGGTGAGGTGCAGTCGGCATGCACGGAATGACGATTCACTGTTGAACGTTGACCCGTCACCAAGTATGCTTCATACCCAGTTAGATTCTGTTTTAGAGAGGTATGTCTTCTGTAACTGATCAGCTCTTCGTCTGACAAATGTCTTATCCTAGCATGTTGGTCGTTCACCACGAGCTGAACTATGAAGAGAACACGACATGATTGGTTGGTATTGCACAAAGAAGGGATGGCCGGCGGAGTTTAGGATCTGCTGAAGATGAAGATTCATGATGCATAGGTACGTTTTTCGCTTTCAATGGTGTCATATTGGAATTCATCCTGATCGAAATTTCCCCCTATCATATGTCTACTTTCGGCGGATAAGGTGGAAGGCCTCGAAAAATCCATCGCGATCCCTTCCAGCAGAACGCCAGTCATGGAGAGGATTCACCGCGACTATCGGCTTTACTACTGTTGTAGAAACATGTTGATTCTTGTTATCTCCAATCCCAGTACTAATGTACGTTAAATGGGAACAACTCAATTCATCGCTCTGGTGCTTTGACCACGAACCTGCCGCTCATCATGATTTATTTTCTATATAGTGGCACGAGACCTAGGCATACTTACGAGCTCCCCGACGCTGAGGCCGCGTGTTCATCATTATAGTTAATTAACTGATAAAAGACAGGGCGGCGAAAATCTATTCATCATGACTTCGACCCATGGACCATCGGCATACTTAGGGGGCCTACTTACCACGCGGACTTTAATGAGCCAATAAATCAGCAAGGTCACGAGGAGATTTTAAAGGAACACTTTGTATGAGATTTTTATTGTATCCGTGTTCTTCAATCTTACATTCCTTACCCTGCATGATGTGGTCATGTGGTACATACTTCGTCGAATTCTCCGCTTTCTACGTCTAGTGGGATCATAAACGGTTTGGAACAGGCTTATAACTGGGCGACTTTATATAAGGATCGAGAGAAATTCGACGGTTCAACTGCGAAGTAGATTTTATTGGACGTTGATGGGCGGAGCAATGGGATCACGAAATAGGAATGTTTGAAGGGCACATTTATCAAAGTGAAAACTAGTGGAATTTGCCTGGAAGACTGGGTGACTTTCCGTAAGGATCTAGAAAAATCTAGAGAAATTAGACGTGTGGAACTCGAATCGACGTAACTACAGGGCCTCCACAGATCATGGCAAAATCTACATCAAATACATCCCTATTTGGGCACGGCATCTCTGCTGATGCGATGTTTAAAACCTTCAAGAAGTCTCCACTTACCGGTCATGGCCCAGGTGTCCTCGTGAAGCATAATGTCAACAACGCTAGCTACGACACAAAGGCTTTATGTATATAAGTTTGTCTTTTTATTTTGTACTATCATTAAGTAGCACTTGATGCGTCCACATTTGTAGCAATATCTGGGTGTTTTGAAATCATTGGTTTGACCTACAACAACTTGAAGATCCTTTGACAATAAATACTCAACATATACTTATTTCAATTTCTATAATTCATGTTCTTGCATCGAGAGGTGGTTTACAGTTGGACCTTGCTCAATCGCCTCGAGCCTCGAAGTCGGCAACCACTGAGTGGTTGCCGACTCGGAGATCGAAAATGCACTGCGACCCGTTTGACTTCATTCCTTCTTTACATAAACACCACTCAAAAAAAGGACAAGGGGTAGTTGATGCTACCATTGTAAGCTACATTTGATTCTCTTACACTAAGAGACTTGGAGGAGCCGTTATGGAGATACAAAGAAGTTTGCAACACTATATCATGTACTATTTGTCGCTGTTAATCTCGGAAGATTCCAATCGGGATTTGGTCCTCTCCTCTCGGAAAGAGTGTAAAGTGTTAATATGCTGAATGTCGATCTTTCCGAATATTCTCAGGTTTCCGAGAAGCTTAAATAGGACGGTTTTTGGAAGTGGCGGAAATGGCGGTCAAATGTTATTTCTAAATAAACCTTTGACTCATAGAAATTGTGACTGCAAAACGCTTGAACAAATACTAATACACGCAGCTCGCGTCGATTTTACTGCGCATCAGCATCACCCACAATCGTTTACAAGTTATCACGAGCCAGGTTTAAGTATAACTCACTTTCAAATTTCAACAAGTCTGATCTGCGATCTCCGAAAATTTGCAATTGAAATGCAGATGTCGATCTGTAAAACTTCTCGTCCGTGTCCAAGGCACGAATGGTGGAATCTTGGTTTTACCCTCTTCCAACGCTCGAAGGCGTTGAAAGCTGTCCGCTGGAAGGATTGCAGCAGGTTGCGTTTAGGCGGTGAATTGTAGGGTGAAGGTGCATTTTCAATCGCGGATGCGGAAGTACTGGTGGGAGCTTGCAATTGCCGACGCAAGTACAAGTTCAATCATGATCATTACTAATGGCAATTTACCAAAACAGGGCGGCAGGTTATACCATATCAGTTGCTTCGCTTCCCAGGAGCACGCGATATCAAAATCTTAGTACGGGTTTCAAAATTAGCTTAGATCGAGGTCGCAGGTTGTCCGCGCGCCTATGTATACCAGGGATCCCCCACATCATCGTCAAATTTCCGCTCTTGTCTGAAGAATCCAGATGACAGGCATTGGAACGACGTATGGCTCCATCCTGCTCGGTGCATCCCTGGCATACGGGTTCGTCCCTTCCCCCCTTTCTCGCGCTCAGGCTGTTTGTACTGAGACGACGCGGGTAGGTTAACAGGGATCCTGTGTTTCCAATGCGCTACATATTTCAAGCTCTATCAAGAAGATCGTTGCCTGACAAAGATTCTGGTACGTTTCCGCGTACTAGCTGCATGCATCAAGCTTAATTGTAACCGCAGGTGTCGGTCATTTGGTTTGTCAAGTCGCCCATCTTGACATCCGATGCTTCTGACTTTGGATTCGATGTTTATAGGGTTCTCGACCTCACGCACACGGGCTTCGTATGCGCCTCGCTTGTCTATTACTTCCTCACTCACTTCGGGAACCGCGACGCGATTAATCATATTCCTTGGTTAGTTCCCAGGGTGATTGATTCTGTGCGAGCATTTCTCATTGATATTGCCCTCCAGGTCTATCGCGGTATGTCTCATCTCTCTCTTGTAACCATATAATAGTGACTGAGCCCTTGTTATCTCCAAGTTCACTGTGGTCGTAACGGTACGCCATAACATTTCCAGACATATAAGACGTCGCTGACAGCTATACGCTCTCCCAATATACAGGCCATTACAACCTTCATTGTCCACTGGTAATCTCTGTCATTCCAATAATGGTTTAATATCTCTAATGGTCGTTAGTTTCTTCGCCCATAGAATTTTGAAGTGTGAGCCTAATCTCGACTCTTGGATGTGGCAAATTATGACGGACGGATTGAATCAGCTAGCAGAGGAAATTGGTATATCACAGTGCCCATTGTGCGTTTTCCTGGTTTCATCACATCTTTTTCGTCCTCCTGACCTGTCTCCTGACAAGGTCTGTTTGGCATTCTGTCGGTTATGTGAGTGTGACCAAGTCTTCCAAACCGGATATCCACCTTACCCGAGTGACCTGTTTGACATTTAGTGGCGGCGACTGGTAAGTTACCATGACATGGTACATGAGTGACAGATTGATCAACATATTATTCAGTTTCCACATCCGAAATGTAAGGAGTCAAAAACTCTTTCCATCGTTCATCAATAATAAGTTTCATCGCAGGCTTCGTCTCCGCAAATATTCAGCATTCATGCAGAGATACCCCGGCGTGCGCCCATCATCCATTTTCTCAAAAATTCACAGCTAACGGGAGTTGCATATAGTGGGTATTTACTCTCGGCCTTTCGCTTTCCTCGGGCACAGATATTATTATTACTGCATGGCTGTGCTATTTTCTGCGTAACCTCCGAGGTTTGACCGGCTCAACGATGTGAGGCTTTCCTTCCTACTGGTTATCCGTAATGATGACGAAGTTGTCTTTAGAATGCTCCAGGCCATTGATCTTCTTATACGCTACACTTTAGAGACTGGTGCGCTTACATGGTGAGTAAATTTCTTCTGGGAAATCCCTCGTGCCTCTTTGACATGGGAAACAATTATACTAGCATAACAACTACCGTATCCTTGATATGTGTGAGTTATTTCTTTCTTATCTATTTTATCTCGTGCCTCTTACGCCATAGTACACGCAGTGGTTGACAATGCCAACGAATTTAGTCTTTCTCGGACTTCACTTTGTTATCGGAAAACGTAAGCCATTCCTCAGTGCATAGCTCAATGGGAGTTGCTGTGTAACTGAAGTAATACCAATGTAAACAGTATACGCCAACTCGTTGCTTGCGTCCCTCAACACAAGGCAAGAACTGCGTACTTTACGCTCGAGAAATAGCAGGTTTTGGATGAGCCCTGTCGCACCGAATATCACGATGTCGCTGTCAGGCCTGCGATCATCAGCTGTCGATGAGGGTCGTTCTGTGAGGCCCATCCTTCCAAGTTTCCATCAAATAAATTTCGCTCACGCGTTTCGGTATAGAACGATTGTGATATAGATTCGGACGGACATTGGCCAAAGGTAATAGAACCCTCCCTTTACTGTTAGGATTCAAATATTTATGGATTCGCAGGTGGAGGTCAATGTAGAGCGAACAGTCGAGCTCACTGTCAGCCCTGATCATCTATATCCGAAAGGCCAAGAAAAACAGTAGCACCTGTCAGCCTGAGACTTGCTTCCCGCTTTGAGAGAATAGCTTACGCTTTATCGTTCAACCAAATCTTCGCACACTAGCGCTGATCACCAGGACTCAGGGAAATACATGTACCCTGAGTGATACGTTGCTCGTAGCGGATTCATAAATTTCATCTCTGTGCCGTAGATTAATTAATGGTATGCATTTATTTCCCTGTAGCTAGTGCGTTCTGGTTGGGAGGAGTAGCGGAACAATAATCTACCTGAAGAATCATGGATAAACTTGTACCATAAACCAAATTTCAGCTAGTAAAGGAATTATCTACATTAAAATAAGGTTAATACAGTGTCTAGCCACGCATCTAGATGAACAAATATGAACTCAAAACATTAAACTTCTGTCCCTGGAATTAAACAGCGTCCCAAAAGTGCCACTTCATCCCAAGACCTCATAATCACTACTCCTCGATGCCGGATCCTTCGCAATCTGTTCCTTGATCCTCTGGTTTCGTAAGAATCTCCCTCCTCCATCTAAATCCTCTTCCTTCTCTGCCGCAACAGCCACAATTTCAACCAGGTTCACAAGGGCGTCATTCAGCCTCTCGATCACCTCTGTTGCAGTGTCCAATGGATCCTTCCCCTTACTTTCCGCCAAAATGTCGTGCACGTCCTGGCAAGCTTCACTTAATATCTTGTACGCCTCGTCTTTAGTCGCACCAGAAAGGGCGTTTACATCGTCGAAGAATTCTTCAAACATGTGTTGCGGAATGTCTCCGAACGCAGCACAGATTTCACGGAAGTGCAGAAGAGTTGAATTTGGCGAGGTGAGGTCGACGGAGGAGAAGTCGGAGTCGGCGCGTTGGATATGGACGAGGCAGGTTAGCATGTAGTGGACTGATTCAAATTCTGCTAGGAGAGAGAGCATGCCGTACATCGTGTACAGCGTCGCAGAAGCGATTGTAGCTACAAAAGTAAAAATATTAGTGAATTTTTTGGATATTGCATAAAAAATATCGCGGTGCATACCTACCACAAGACCTGTAACCCGCGATCGAGGCGTCCCATCTGATCTATACCGTAGTCTCCCAGAGATCGTGGCAGGGCGAGTTTGAAATTGAGCCCTTGGAGAAGTCCGGAAACCAGCACGTTGGAATTTTATCGTATCATAGCGAATATGGGAAAATGAACGAGAGAACGCTCGACAGGCGAGCATATGGTAGGAAGAAAAAGAAGAACGAGGAAATTTGCAGTGGTCAATGTTCAAAACATATCTCTTACGTAACCCATGGCAGTGAGAATTTTGCTAACTTGAATTTGAACACACCCAAACTTGAACCATCTGAATTCGAACTTTCGTTTACCCCAATTCTGCGAAATGAAACATGCGATCTTCCGTGATAATACGGTGAAATAACCTAGACATACCGACTATATCACCTCAGGGAGAGATCGGCTTGTCGCTTACCCCAAACTTCCCCCCTGAACCGCCTCGTGTTGGCGGTGGCATCCGAGTCGATTGTGGCTTGGGCCACCAACATCTGTGCATTGTGATCACGCTCAACTGGCCACTGGGTGTATCAGTATAAATTACGAACGACCTATTCCTACGTTCTGTCCATGTTGCTCTCAGTCGACACAAATGCCACTGTCCGCCGGTCGGCCTTCGCGATTGCTCTTTCATCTTCTGCTCAGCTGCCTAGTGATATCCCCACTCCTTCTATTCCCATTTCAGAACCTGGTTCTGCTCACCAATCCAATCGACCTGAAGTAGATGCCGGACCGTCCATCATAACCAGTGGTGATACTACTCGCCGCAAGAAGGCTCGCAAGGCGGTACCAATATTAGAGGAAGCTCGTCCATCCGCAGGGACGCGTGCTTCTTCACAATGGCGCACCCTAGAGACCATGCGGGGCAAATCCAGCGGGGGTCTCCTTAAGTCTACCGAACCTCGCCTAGACCACTCAAAGGCGTCTGCCTCTGGCAAGAACTTGGATAAAGTTAAGCCACCATCTGGCCATGCCTCACTTCTGGAAAAACGGCCAGCCCATGACGAACTCGGTGTCCATATGGGCTCTGGTGTCAGTGATGATATTACGCTGTGCGATATTGATCTTGATGAAGGATTGACCGGTACTCGCGTTACGGTGCCTTCCAATGCCTCGCCTAGGGAATCTTTGCGCAAAAATACTGACGAACTTTCGTCCTCCCCGGGTACGTTTCCATTAGTATTCGACGCGTTTTCTCGTAGTAATCACCTGGAATCTTCAGATACAAAACCTGCCCAAACGCTGACGAAAGCGAACGAAGAATTGAATGCTTCTGGGACTTTTACAAAGACCAAATCATCTCCCTTACAAGACCTCTCTTTGAACGCGGGATCGGGCTTGCCACTCACCGTGGCACGGCCCCCGCCATCAACCCCTCCCGGTCTTACCTGGAGTAAAGTTAATCCAGGCGGGACCACGGAAAACAAGATTAGACGGGTGCAACTCGGTGCTCCCGAACTTGTCATGGAAATCACCTTCTACCAAAAGCCACATTTTGAGGTTTGGGATATGCCTGATAAGTCCGTCAATTTGATTGATAGCATTTGATACTGTTTAATTTAACTTTATCCCTTTCTAGTGAATACGTTTACTGGCCCGCTCAGGTCAACCTGATAGTGAAGAACCCCACCCAATGGTCACATAAAGCGTTGATGCTGCCCGACATCAGAATGGTCGATATTCAGTGTTGTACAAAAGAAAAACCGATCTATTCTGAATTCGATCCCGAAGCCTATCACAGCGTTCACTATATCGGAGCCAAACTGCGAGACGACCAGGGTAAACCCTTGCCGCTGGTGCATGAGAATGGCATCACCATCGAACCGGAGTGGGTTCGGAGCTATGGGAAGACGATCGGGAAGGGAAGGAATCCAAATGAGAGGGGAATTGGTATTGGGAAGCGAGGGTGGTATTTGAAGATCTGGGTGCCCATCCCGATGAATCTGTTCAGGAAGAGGGAGACAAGGACGTTCCTTCTGCATGCTTGTGTTTGGATTGGGGATGATAAAGGGGACTTTGTGGAGACTGTGGAAGAGATGACTGTATCGCATCTTAAGAGGGAGAGGGAGATGATTTGAGGTGCTGAACGTTTCGTAGCGTTATCCATTTAGCAACATTATCACTTTTTAGTCAGGCGTGGCGCCGATGAATGATTAAGAACCAACTGTCTTCAACGTCTCGAATTCTATGCATTGTGGTTTCATGGTGGAGCGCGGAGGATAGCCATATTGATACACGATTGCGTAGAGGACTGCAGGATGGGTATAATTACATACATATCTGGTATACACCTTTTGTGGAGCTTCGTGAAAGGATGAGAAAATGTCTGTTGAATCTTTGAATCCATCCGATGCTGGACATAACCTGACTTTCAGAATCACGATTCCGCAGCAATCTCCTGCCGAGCTTCCTCAAACCTACGACCCTCACCTTCAGCCCTCTCTATAGTCTTTGTCAATTTCTCCTCCCTCGTCTGCAAACGCTGTTCCATGCCTAGTATAAGCAGGCGAACCCGCTCAATGTGAGCCAGCATGGCTTGTTTGTCTGGCTGTTCGTTCGAATTCGTTGCAGGACCTGGATTAGACATCGGAGAGGATGTAGTAAGGGGTGATGACGAGATCGAAGAGGAGCGTTGATGAAAGCGACTGTTGGTGGATGATGCAATATCCAGCGATGACTGACAAAGTATTCTCGTTTAATTCTTGGCACCAGAATATCAATAGAGAATGGGGTGACAAACCTGCCAGTTCTCTCCGGCGAGCCTCACAAGCTCGCGTTCGAGCATCTTTTCCCGCGTGCGAGCGCTAGGCGGGAGATGTATCCCTCAGATCAGCATGCACTAAAGCCTAAAAAAACAGTGAACGAACCGCTCAAGCTCAGCCATACATCGCTCATTCTCCCGCTGCGTCCCTTGCAAGATTAAATCCAAATTCTTGTATTCTTTCTCTATCTCCTGAACTTTCTCCGCAGGCGGACGCTGGGAGAGTTGGTCCTGGAGAAGTTGGATTTGGGTAAGTAGCTAGGGAATTCGATTGAGACGTTTCAGCCAGCGAACTCGAACCAAAAGCAAGAACCGCAGTTTTACTTTGTCGTTCTCTCTGTCTTTGCCTAGCAGCTGGCGTCGAAGAACGTCTTCGTTTGATTCATCGCCTTCTTTCAGGACACCGAGGTCATCAGCTCCCAGTGCAAAGGACGGTTTGGCATGATGTCGAACGCTTTGAGCTCGTCGCATTGTTGGTAAAACCAACCAAAAATGGTAAACGCGACACGCGCTGGTATCACGTGTTGTTTGCTGTGTCATGCATCATCCTACACTGCCCCAATTTATTCCTTGCATAGATTTTATTCATTTCTGTAGAAGGGGGGAATTAAGGTCAAGCACTTCAGCATTCCTGATAGAAGGGGAACCGAACGACTGAAAAATGCCAAGAATAATTTGGGAGCCGGAGACTCCACCAGCCCCGCAAAGGATCTGTCAATGACTCTGTAGCCACATCGCGTAGCTCGTTTCGCTTCTTCGCAT
>QLOJ01000824.1:0-12371 GCA_003313625.1 Tricholoma saponaceum
GTATGGTAGAATTAGCCGACACCCAACGGTGGGAGTTGATATCACGGATTCTTCGGCTGAACGCCCCCTGGCAGACGACACGGATTTTCCTCGGTCTTGGGCCAGAGATAACCATGACAACACGGTGACGCGATGTCCTACATTGTGAGGCGTTCGAGCCCGAGACAACTTTTTTGAAGGTGGGTCTAGTTAGTCGGGGGTTCATTGTAGGAAGGTTGAGGTCGTTTCGTCAAGGGTTGTATCGGGCGTTCCTTCGTGTATTCCCCTTCGCTTACTAATATTGTCTCTTTTCGTATAGCATTCTGGGAGACGTACTGGTTGTATTTCTGTTCTCACTTATCCTTCAGGCCCCGGGGTCCCCACAACACGTTGAAACCATTGAGTAACATCACAACTCGAAGATCTCCATGGAGCACTAGAACAATTCGAGAAGGCTCTAAGCCTGCTTTCACCTCGCCAGGACGAGAAATTTGAGCATTATGTAGAGGGCCTTCGGGCGTATATTGCGGTAGCAAATCCCCTTTCATATTACCATCACTGGATACTGATCAGGGTCCCTTTACATTAGGTCATTGAGGCCGAAGAAGGTATCCTCAGGCTTCCTTCTGGGTTAAACCATTGATGGTGGATATTTCCGACATAAACCTCTGCGCAGCGCGGCGGACTCCCCTAGATAACATCCTGGCTGCCAGCCAATCGCTTCTCACCACATAGTCGACTAATTATAACAACTACCGGTTGAGTGACGAACCAACATTTGTCCATTGCTGCCCCTGATTTTTGCGTGTTCACCTCTCTGCTTCCCTCCCTCTTTGTGGTCACCGTCGTTCCAGGAACCCTCGTCTATCATTTCCGCTCTCGAGACCTCTTTTCACTGGCTATCTCCAAAGATTCACTTGATTATAAACACGCTGGACAATTTTCGAATTCTTCACGCTCACCATTAACAATGCGAGTCTCTCGTGAATTACCAATTCCAACAAGGTTTCCTAAAAAAAAGTAGCTGTCCAATATTGCCCGGGTGTTGGGAACAGAGATGAGGGAAGGCTGACGTCAGACCCGCAGAGATGCTGGAATCAATTGGCAGGTAGGCCTCGTATCACCGTTGTCATACCACGCTCCATGTAGGCGGCGCCCTAATCTTCTTCACTGTCATTGTTTGGGTGAGCAGTACAACGGTTTAGTGTGACAGGGCAAGAGCTACGCGCTTGGATTTAATGATCATGATGACAATCTCGTTCGCGGCGTGCGCTTCCCAGTTTCCAAACAGACAAAATGGCTCACCAAGCCTGTCCTCCCAGCCAATGAGCGCCGGCGCGATCTGGTCGATGAGGGCTTGCTTCGACTCACATTCGGGGAGGATATATTGGATCGTTGATAACTCTGGAAACCAATAGAGGATGCACGATGAGGAATGTTGCGGTGTGGATGATGCGTAACTACTCCAGCTATGAGGAGGTCTTGCTGATGAGGGAATCAGCGCCTTTGAGCGTGCGCGTTATGATTTTTGCTGACTTTGTGCCAAATGGGGTGGAGTCTCAAACTCAAGCGAATCTGAATCGAGACGTCCGGCCAGGAGCTGCGACACAGCGGCATCCCCAACAATAACATGGAAAGTCTGTTGCTGTTGATGCTGATGGCAACACGATAGATGGTCGCAAATGTGAATGTTTGAGATCGCATCACGATACGTCGAGCATACGTCGAGCATCAGCCTCCATCGCCACATGATCCCAGGCGGGGGTCTAGGATACATTTGTCTGTGCATCCTGCATAAATGTGCTGACGATGCCGGTCTCGGTGCATGGATCTTCTTCACCCGTGCCAGGACCCAGAATGAAAGAAGACTATGATTTGGATCCGTTCAAGCATAGCTATACGAAGGAGGATATAGGTGCGGTGTAGGTGCAGGTGGAATGGTGCCGCCGAACCAACACATCAACGAATCATTCTCGAATTCGAAAATATCAAAGCCCGCGATGGAAACCACAGTAAAACGATGGATGGCCCAGCAGTTATATTATGAAATTTGGTTAATTATTTCATCGTCCCGTGACCGTCCATCCTAATCTAAGAATGGAGACTCTTCTCTGACAGGTTTTCCGAAAAGTAACTACACACCTGTCGGTGGCGTAACACCCTTCCATTCATCCTGTGCAGAACAATCTTAGAAGCCCGAGATTGGAACTACCGTAGGTTCATGGGTTCACATGCTCCATCCACACCAGAAAGTTGTCAATTTGTCGCACGCACGATACACGTGAATGTCTATCTCCATGCCGCGTAACAACAGTGTAGGTGTTGACCACTTGACGCGCAAGATCCTTCTCAGAGCTTGCGACGACTCGCAATTGTGAATCTATTGTGAGTCTTATTGCGTTTCCCTCTATCTGCGAATCGACTGCAATAGGTACATTCTCACTATTGCTTTTAATGCGCGATCAATAGGATATAGTGAACATCTCCGATGCCGTGAATGATTTCATCCATGCTCGTCTGACCTTACCTATTACACATCGGGCATTCTGATAACAGGACCAAGTGCCAACAGCTGGGCTTATTATGCTTTCCTTTAAAGACATTCGTTCTAAATGCATTGCTATACAGAGAAAAACGTGACCAACAATCCAATTGTAAATGAAAGAGAGAAGATTTATTGATATTATGCTATAATGAGGTCGGCCAGCTACAGAGGTCAAGCAGCGCATTCAATACAACAGTTGTGATTTCCATGACTGTCATTCCCAGAAAATGTGCGTAACTTCTTGACATATTATATATAGCCAATACTAAAGCATACTGGCAATTAATTTGCCATGCATGACTTCGACAGGCAAAATTATGCGTACCAGTTAGAAGGTCGATGTTTTGATAATTAACTCAAGGGAGTGGCGGAACCGGCAAAATTGTTACAAGACCGTTTCGAAAAATGGCTGAGCCGTCACAGACTTACCGAAATGGATGCCAGTGACTTGTCGTTACATCATTTTTTCGAAACGGTCTAATCACTGGAACTACACCAAGTAATGCGAGGTAACGCGGTTACGTGGCGAGTAGACAATCTTCCATTCTGCCTGCCAGCCGTGTCAATGGTTCTGAGCATTAGATCCTTGATTCCACTATCTCTGCTAACCGACTCGGAGATCCCACATGGCCAATTCTTGACGGACGTCGCGAATGATTGATTCAACAAGCCAAGCCAATTTCGGAGAGTCAAGGATAGATCTGTACTTTTACAAGGCGAATACGGATGAATACTCGCTTTCAAGTTATTTGGGACCCTTCATGGATGCTCCTTCCAGGTAGTAGGACACTATGCGATTATCTATCATCAAAGTTTCAAACTATTTTTTCCAAGTTGAATATAATCTCGGGCTACTTTGGTAAACGACCTTCCCGGAAGTTCACACAGCGCCTGCTCAGTGCTAATTCATTGTTTACCCAACAGACTAGTCCGAGAAGATTCTTCATTGGCAATACTACACGAGGCAATCATGTTATTCCAACAACGCCGACTTGTCCTTCTGATATTACCTTCTGGACAGTGATAGAACTCATTGTCTGGCGACACTAGAAGGTCCGGCTTTCTTTTTCGATATCTTTAGTCATTTACAGACCGGAACATTCAATCCCCGAGATTCGTACCCTCATTTTGGTCTTTATTTATCTCTGATGCCATAACACAATCTTTGTATAGGTGTCCTAAAATCGTTAGGATTCGGGAAGCCTGCTCTCTTCATGGTATTTAAATCAGGTCAATTCGGCCCACCTCATCCATTGCTTCACAATGCGCCTTTTCAGAAGCCTTCTCATTTCATCTTGCTTAACTCTGATTACCGCTGATTCGAGTACCCTCAAATGGGCTCTGAAAGATGCTCAAATTATTGCTCTATGCTTGAATGATACCGGCTATGAAGCTGCAAGTCGTTCTTGTAAGTCTGTCATTGCTCGTCATATAAACTATAAGTGTGCTCAACATCACGACGGCACTTCAAGTTAACCTACGCTTCGATTTCAAGCCAGCATGTATTGCGTACCCTACTCTCGAACAGGTCAATACTGCTGTCCACGTCGGGGTCCAACACAAGGTGAACATCGCTCCTCGCAGTGGTGGTGTAAGTTCTCTCATCGGACTAGGACCTCAACATTACTAAACCTTTGAATCCAATAGCACAGCTATATTGCCAATGGCCTTGGCGGCAAGAACGGTACCCTTGTCGTAGATTTGAAGAATGTAACCAACGTCAAATTTGATGGTAAAACTGGTATCGCAACGGTTGGAACCGGGAACCGACTTGGAGATGTTGCACTGAGCCTTAATGCCCATAATCGCGATGTTGCGCATGGCAGCTGTCCATATGTCGGACTCGGTGGACATGCAAGTAGGATCCCTTCCACCTGATGAATTATCTGGTTCTTTGTACTGAATTATTTTCAGGTTATGGAGGTTTTGGTTATGCTTCGAGAATGTGGGGATTGATTCTGGACAACATCATTGGCATGGACGTGATTGTTGCAAATGGCACCCATTACCACGCATCCAAATATGAACACGCGGATTTATTTTGGGTACCTACCCCTTTCCGTTCCAAGTGTCGTTCACTTGCGCTTACAGCGACTAACTAATTAGGCCATGAAAGGAGCTGGCGGTTCATTTGGGATCGCAACACAGATGTATTTCCAAACATTCCCAATACCGAAGCACAATGTGACCTACTTCAGCTACGCTTGGACTCTAAACGTCCAAGAATCCGTTCATGCACTTTTCGGTTTCCAGAATTGGTCTCTCTACTGCGATGTTCCAGAGAAGTTGGGTATCGAGCATCAATTGAGACCCGGCATCCCCGAATCGGAAACCCTAAATATCACCGTCACTGGGTCTTGGTATGGAGCACCATCTGATTTCGAAAAAGTCATTAACCGACTTTTGGTATATTACCCATCGAACCGCATGGAGGATGTGAAGCCTGTATCCTACCAGGAGAGTCTTATCATACAAAGTGACAAAGGAACATTAAATACTTCGCAACCTGACAAGCCGGATAACTTTTATGCCAAATCCCTCGTCGTTCCTGAGGGTTCCCCCATGTCGCGCGACGCCATCTCCAACCTTATGGATGTCCTTGTTGGCAACGGGCCATCCAGCAAGACTGTGAGCTTCATACCGTTAATTCTTGTATTTTGCTTAATGCTCATACATCTGTGCATAGGATTGGTTCGTTGCGTTTGAACTATGGGGAGGAAAGCGATCTGCGATCAATTCTGTTTCCCCCGATGCTACTTCCTTCGTCCATCGGTCATCACTATTTGTCACACAGTTCTATGCATCCTGCCTCACCAGTCACACTTGCGATGGAACCACATATCCAGACGAAGGAATTCATTTCCTTGATAGTACGACGATATTTGCCGCACCGCAGCTTGCATGCATACTCACGTGTTCATGTTTCTTAGATGCGGTACGAAGTATAACAGAAAATATGAGTGTTACATGGGATTGGGGGTACGGCGTGCATTTTTTCTGGAAGCGGTATTCTGACGCATTTACTTAGTGCCTACACCGACTACATCGACGATGATCTCACGGACTGTGCGATTTATTTTTCTAATAATTATTTTGAGTTTAACATTCTGACCATGATTCGTATGGATTCAGGGACTACACGGTATTACGGTGAACACTACAGTCGTCTCCAGAAGCTGAAGGAAGCATGGGACCCTAGCGGGATACTGGGCAACTTCTCCACTGGAATTCGACCAAAGGAGCTTTCTCACACCTTGTCCTTTTTTGATCGCATTCGTACTATTTTCTCTGTGTATTTTGATATCTTAGCCTCGTGAATAACAAGTGTTGCGCGCGATGATTTAACCTATGCCAGCCTGTATCATCTACAACAGTACACATCTCGGAGGTACTTCTGGTTGCAGAATGCTGTGTCATTACACAAAAAATCAGTAGTGCGGCCTAGAAAATTCCTACATGCAACAGATGAGTTCAGCCTTTTTTGATATGTACCACCCTCAATCCTTGTGCTTGATGGATCAATCGCGTGAACTGAGCTTCTTCTGGATCCGAACTGTTGAGGTCGGTAACAGCACAAAAGAAAAGTGATCATTCAGTGGATATTTCTCTATCAATGAATCGAAACGCGAGCTACCAAAAAAAGGATCAATCTTTGATAGAAGTCGTTGAATGTTAACCCACTCCAAACAGGCGCACCCGTCAAGGCCGCTAACAACCGAGCCATCGCTGGAGAAGATGGTCACTATCATCGCCCACCGCATCTACCGCCTTCACCTTCAGGTTCTCAATAAACAAATGCATGACCTGAAGGATGAGGATACGAAGGAATAAGAAGTAGTTCAAAGTTATGTCGTACGGGTCTGGATGAGAGATTAAATTTGACAACCGGAGTTATCACCCGAAGAAACTCCAACAGACTGCTTTCTTCGGGCTGTATCCCAGGGCCAGAGAGCGAAAGGCACTGCAGAGTGCAAGATGATCGTGTTTTCAAAGATATGAGGCTTGAAAATGGTAATGGAGAGAAATGTGAACTGATTGCAAGGTCGCGCAGGCGTGGAGTGGTCAAGCAGTCAAGCAAGTCCGCAACTAGTAGATCACCTCTCTCTTCATGAATGATCGTGAGCGACTCGAGACAAGCATGTGTGATTGACTTGGACACAGTCCCACTGTGTTCACTGACAGAAGTAAGTGTGCAGTGCATTAGAGAAGGAGTGTTGGCCAATAATGTTAGGCATTCGTCGATCGGGATGCCAGTCAACGAGACCCGCATTATCTTTGGAGAAAGAAAAGAGTATTTCGGCATGTTACAGGATAATAAGTGAATCTCGTGGAGCTGCGGTGCGGAAGAGAGAACATCATCCCATGCAACTAGATTACAGAAAGACGCAGCAGTCAGAAGCGGAAGGGGTTTCTGCAAGGCATCCCTAATGACTTGAATGAGTTGGAAGTGGCGCAATTCCATTGTGATGCAAAAACAGATAGTGTGCCATCGATCCGAAAAAGCAAGTGAGAACGTTTATTATGTCGTTAAATTGTTTGATATATTTCCCACATGCTTTCTGACCATATTCCAATGCCAGACTGATGAACAATGGCTGTCCACCGGAACGCACAAGCCATTCCTTGATCAATTTGATGTTTGCGCGGCGCATAGTGTCAAGCAAGAGGATACTCCACAGAATCGGGGTGGACCAAACAAGGTCCCGCCAGGTCTGGCAGATGTGTCCGAGCTGAAATGGAGTCGTCAACTCCTTGTTTGGCACTCGAAGGCAATGCATGAAGATTTCGGTTGATATTTCAGGAGGAAGTTGAAGTGCGGGAGTGGAGCGATCATTCAGTACCCTCTTCAACGATTTGCGTTTCTGCACGAGCGGTTCCATCTGAGCCTCCACTCTCGAAATCTCCAGTTCTAGTGCTTGTCGTGAGACGTCTGTATGTTGACCATTATCAAAGACGGGTTGTGAGTCCACTGGTGTATCCAACCGCGACCTACGAGATATTCGAGTCATCCTACAAGTAGTAGTTGGATACAGTTGAGTTCGGTCACTTTAAAACACATCACGCACCTTTGGACTTGGAGCTGGGTCACTGTCAGATCGATGGTGGTAGTACTAACTTGAATGGTGATGAAATAGGGGTTGAATGCACGTTGACGCACATGTCAAAACGAAGAAATTCAGTTCGGAGTAACATGGTGCATGTAAACGATAGCTTGGATGGAATTTCGGGACCAAGGAACAAATTGCAGGCTTCAGCTAACAGAGACACCAGAGTTCCACGTCACAATGGCGCGATTGCGCTCCACTGCTTCCAAGTGCTGATATGCCCTCATCTCGGAAAGTTCCCAAAGGTAAGAAGGATAAGGAGGATTTGCGATGTTTCTGTCATCATCGAAGTCAACATCACTCTCGTCGTCATCATCGTCTCTTGTACGGAACGGCAAAGAGAAATGGGGAATATTGCTAATCTGCCGATAGGCGGGGGTGGAGAATTTTTTGAGGATACACTGGATGTAGTGCCAGTTAAACACGCCAACTGGTGGGAGAGCGCATAAGGGGTCATGCGTGAGGAGGGCGATCTGGCAACCATGTAACGCTTGGTCATTCTGGGATAGCATTCCACCCCAAATATTTAGAGGCATGTCGGCAAAACTGTGGACGACATATTGGTCCTGACACAAAACATGAATGCGATATTATATGAAAGGTAAAGAGACTTACGGGTCCATTGTTCCAGAATCCCAGCTCGAAAATATCCACAAATGCGTCTAACCCCGTGAAGAGAGAAACCCCGATGGCAGGATCGTATCTGTCCACTATGGTAGCGAGGCCGGTAAAACGTTGTACGACGGATTGTACACCAAGGTCGCCAAGCCGCCTTGGAATCAAGTGAGATGAAATAAGCACGCGCTCCATTGGGTGATGTGTAATAATGCATGCCTGATCACGTTGAAGTAGTGCGCGGCGGAACTGAGTAGCTGGAGGTACTGATGTATTAGTTGTCACGGACCTCGTGTAACGGAGACTCTGCTTTGTGAGCTCGATTAAAGCGTTATTGTTTGGGCGAAACTCGTATATGGTGGCCCTCAACTGCTCCCCAGGCAACACCACCCTCCATAGCGACAATTGCATCTCCCTGCCCAACCACCATTCAACTGATTCCGTAGTAAATGTATAGAGGGAGCTCGTGCCGAGTGGCTGAAATATAAGCCTCGCTACTTTGATGAGCCAGTCTACAGTGTCACCTGCGAATGGACGTAGGTCAGGAAGATCGGCGATAATGACGTTGAGGTTCCCGGTTGTGCCTGGAAGAGGTGGTAATGGCTGGGGGTTTGGCTGGTCATCTGTCGCGTCAGGGAGTAGAAGAAGGAACTGCCTATTGACTCGAAGATATAACGTTTGAGAAGCCCCCGGGCCGGCGTTGGTTGTGGGGAGCCGATGAGGTTGAGGTTCAACATGTGAATGACGCTTTTTACCGGAGATTTTATTGAAGGCATTAGCGACGTAAGCAACTCCTTTTGCAATACGGGATGAACGGCATGGTGGACTGGTACCAGTAGGGGTGGACATGGACACCTGATCTTCCCACAAATCCAGTCTTATAATAGTGGGTACATAGCAATACTGATGAAATAGGGGTTAAATGCACGTGGAGAACAATGACTCAGACTTGAGCATTCCAATGTCGGCGTGTTGCGCTTCAACAATTAATTGGGCAGATGGCTTAACTGTGATTGTAACAAACAAAGATCATTCTACAATTCAGTTCAGATTTCTAGGATAACAAGGAAAGCAACGAAAGACAGTTACATGAAAAACCACAACATTCTATATTACATGCCAAACCATCGGCGCTCAGCCGCAAGTTCAAGTTCAAGTTCAAGTTCAGCTTCTTCAAATTCATCTACCATTCAGCTTCAACCATTCAACCATTCAACATTCCAACGCTTAGCACCAACCCCATTTACCACCCGCCCTGATACGGCGGGCGACTCCCAGGGAACGACGGGGGCTGCTGCTGGTGTTGATGATAATCCGTATTCGCACCCGGAAACTCCGGGGCAGGGAACCCCCCATGAAAACCAGGGGGAGGTCCCTGCGGAGGCCCGTACCCGCCTGATGGATGCGAAGACCCATACCCGCCTGGGGGTGCATACGCACCAGGGAACGATGGCGCACCTCCCTGATGTGATCCGTGTCCATGTTCATGCCCGCCCAAGTACGGCGCGTCGGGCATTGGAGGGGGAGAGGCGTAGGAAGGCGCGTACCCTGAGGTGTTGGGAGGCTGATGTGTATGTGCGTGTGATGAAGGGAAGGACGGAGGACCTGTAGGGGGCGCGTAGGACGATGTAGTATGTGCGCTATACGAAGAAGAGGGCGGGCCGTGTGGTGGGGCGTACGAGCTGGTCTGCGTATTCGTCGCGGTATAAAACGACTGAGCATCCCCACCACCGCCATACGAGGTAGTCTGCGTCTGCACCTTCGTCTCACTTCCATAAAACCCTGCTGCTCCACCGCCAGGTTCATCCCTGGTGGGTTTCACCCCCAACACCGACGTCAACGCCCCAGCACCCGGTACCTGATTCACATACCCCAACAACGTATTCTGCATCTGCGTACCCTGCTGCTGGGCGTAGCTCCCCTGCGCAGGCGCATGTCCGTGCGAAGTGTCGACCTTGGCTCCGATCCGGATGTTCTCGTGGTTTCGTACAGAGCCTTTCGTGAGTCGGTGCAGGATCTGTTGTTGTTGGTGGCCGAGTCCTTGTGTCCATGTACGCATGCATTGGAGCATCTCGCGTTGTACTTTTGAGTTTGGATTGTGGAAGTCTGGGTGGAACCTGGGTGGGGAGGGTTAGTTGGGGTCTATGGTCTGTTTGTCAAGGGGGATGATAGAACGTACAGGCATTGAAGGATTTCTTCTATCGTTTGGTGAATGTTTACAGAGTTGTCGTCCCAAGCTTTAGTGACAAGGTTGACGGTGTGGGCCTGATTTAAAAAAAATTCAGCTTGTCTAATGATGCCTCAACAAAAATGATGAAAGGCACGTACGACAATTACCCGGGCAATCTGACCTGCCGGTTCGTTCAAAATAAGGTTCTATAAACATGTCAACAAATGCGACGAGTGACGGGGAAAAAACCCTACAAAATGGTCTTTACTCAAAAACGAATGCGTAGGATCAGACTATACAATGAAAGACGTGAATATCTTCCATAATCACAATGAAGAAAAGGAAAACAGACCGCTCGGGGATCGTTGAATACTTCATACTGGTCGTTGCTATTGATGACTTCCCCGGATGCTTCCTGCAGCCCCGCAGTCGCTGTCCTTATGAGGGGTTTAACGAAAGGCTGGTGGAAGGCATCGTCAGCATAAGTAAATAACGCGTGAAGGAAGATGGGTTACTTCTATTGTAGTAAGCACAAAGACTTGTGTAAAGGTTTGTGAGCAACACCAAACATCAAACATACAACACAAAACCTCACCCGCAATCGAATCCTGAATCTTCTCAATCAACGACCCAAGCCCCGGTATCTTCTCTACATCACCATTCACTTGTCAACCACACCAAAAAAAAAAAGCAAGCACAACTCACCTATCGTCTTCGAAATACTCTTCACAACCGAATCTCTCCACGTCAACACCTGCCACAACACCGAATGCAATTCCTGAGGGCTCATCTGATCAGGCGGCTTCCCCCCCGCCGCAGGGCCCGCACGTATTCGTTCAATCGCGTCCATATCTCTCGACATATCTGATCCTACCCCCCCTGGGAGTGTGAACAAGAGGTCGCGAAGGACGTCACCTGGGCCGGAAGGACCTCCTCCGCGACTGAGCCCTCGCGATTGGGATTGGGAGGCGGAGACGGAGCGAGCGCGGTCGAGTTCTTTGTTGAGGTCGGATACGGAGGCTTCGCTCTTGGGGGAGGTGGTTAGTGTTTGGTGGGATGGATGCGGAGGGGAAGGGTACGTACGAGGTGGTCGGTGGCTTCTCCTAGTAAGGAGTGTAGGAAATCATTTGATCCGAAGGTTCCTATAGATTTGATGATATGAGTTATCTTTGATAGTAATACGCTTGGGTATTGTAAACGTAAACGTACCAGTTACGATCGGCGCGACCCAGCGTCCATTGGGAGCTTGTATCCGGACCTGGTCGCCTACATGCAAAAACACATCCTGGTGGCCCATCGCTACGAGTGCCAGCTCGCACCAGTTCGAGTGTGCAGTAAAATCTTCTAGGGTGTGTAGCTGAAAACAAGTTATCAGTACGCCCAGTTCCAATAAGCACAACAAAAAAAAGAAAATCGACAAAATCAACCATGATTGAGATCGAGCCCTGAACTCACAGAAGTACCCAACAGCCTAAACGCCTCATACTCATCCTGTTTCTGACCACGAGCCCGATTCTGCCTGCCAAGATGTATACACTGCTCGAGTATACGCCTGACCAACGCTCTCGAGGTGTCCCACCCGCCTTGCTCGTTTGCAATGTAGTTTTTCATACCTGTACGGTGGTCTATTTCAAGTTCACGGGGCTATGGCATGTAAGGGCCGGGGTCAGGGTCAGGGTTAGGTTAGAGTAAGTGATGGACGTACGTCGATAGGGGGCCGGAGTTTAGGGTGGTATTTACGTGGGTCTTCGCCTTCGCCGTACCCTTTTGGGTTGTCGATGTGTTCGGTCTGTGGGGCGAGAAGTGTGCGTGAGTGTTGGGTGATGCATATAGTGGTGATGAGGGATACGTACGGGGAGATAAACGCCTAGACGTTCGGGTGTTACTTCGAATTCGTGGGTGGCGTATCCGTGGGCCTAGAAACGTGATGAGTGGTAAGAAGAAAAGAAGAAAAAGA
>QLOJ01000830.1:0-13673 GCA_003313625.1 Tricholoma saponaceum
AACAGATTGCTGCCAATGAGATTCGTTAGTTCACATGTCGAGCATCATGATTACAAGCCTCTAGTATTGGTCCCAAGGGAGTTATGATGGGAAAACTTCGTGTTTTTGTTCCAGCTACCGACAGCCATGTAGTCACTGGGTCTTATCAGAGCGAATCGTAACACCAACAATGTCCTGTAAAAGTCTGTCAAAAAGTGTCAAAGTGATTATTACCCGTTTTGGATACATACCTCTATTCCTTGTAGACATATTTGCCTTGTACGAATTTAACGACCTTTCATAATGTCAAAGTTTCACGCACCCTGTTCACTCCTCAACACCACTCATCCTCCGCTTATTTGACTTTGATGCCTTTCTAAGAGGTGTGTTTGTGCGACAGGCACTGAGCGTCACGGTCACTCTCGGTCCTTATCTTATGGATTCCGATTTTGAATGTCCCAGCAGGAACTTGAAGGACTAATCAGGAAAAAATGTAATGCTTCATAGATTGATAGCTGCACACAGGTGCGATCGCCCTGCCTATCGGACCCCAGCTACTTCAGTGATTTGGGCGAGGGATCCGATGGTGCATTTGAGCCGTACACAATGGGCGGAACGGTTGGTCGAAGGTACCATGGCCCATGGCTAACGTCTCGATCGAGCTGAGATAGATGGTACAGCATAGCCAGACCGAGAGGCTATCGAGGAGCATCTAGGTAATGTGCCACAAGTGAAAAAAGTGCTGTGCTCGAAATAATAGCGCGACCATTGAATAAGGAGATCACCAGAACCAAGGGATATGTGTTTAAACACACACTCACTAAGGCTAATACGCAGTATGAATTTGGAATGATGGAAAGATGAATTTAGGTTGGCTCTTTTCAGACAAGTTGTCTGAATTCATAAGACTCGTAGTCAAACAATGACAACTGCAACTTGAGACCTTCTGATTTCATGATTCGAAGACGATCCAGTCCTGCTGGGTCCACAATTATATCCTTGTGTTGTCCACCAAGTATAAGAGACGCCGCTCTTAAGCGTGAGACCCTGGACGCGACTGCAGACTCTGTATGTCCTTCAGATGGAGTAACAGGTAGGCTCCATCGCGACTCGACCATCTCTATAAACCTGACCACAAACTTATCGATGCAGGAAACAGAGGATTCATCGATAAAGAGGGAAACCAACTGTGGGAGTATAATTGACTCCGTATCTATCGCATTGTATCGAAGTGATTGTAGGAGTTGGTCAATGGACGTCCACCTAGGACAATCAACAAAGGTATTCGGAGGCACAGAACTTGAATTGGTAAGATCGAGGTGGGTTAGAGAATGCAAAGCTTTCAGATGAGTGACTAGTTCAGAATGTTGAAAACATTCCAATCCTACTCGCAGACAAAGGCATTTCAGAGATGGGCATTGTACGAAGAAGCGTCCGAATGGAAGGCAGGACCAAGGATGACCATTCTGGTGGATGGTTAAACCACAAAGAGATGGGAATGAGAGGTAGTCAAAGAAGTTGCCTGGGTCATCATCAAGGGACATCCACAGAAATCGAAGGTACGAATGCCGGATTATCAGCGATGAACGAGATTGAGAGTTTTCCACGCGAGCTGTCAACCATTCCACCTTTTGCAATACAGTAGCAGAGTTCAATAAAGTGAGAAATTCGGGTAAGGTACCTCCACGGCTGTTGTTATTGGAAAAATGGGTCAACTGTGCTAATGGCAGTTTCATGTCGATGATGGATGGAGAGAGACCACCAAGCTTAACTCTGTGAAGATTTAGAGCACCTTTAAAGTGATCGATAGGTCGAGGTAGACCCATTGCAGAATCATTCAAGAACGTGATATCCAGCTCCTGCAACACGGGCAGATTATCTTTCAATAGTGAGCAATACTTCATAGAAGGTAGTAGCTCCATGCTAACGGACTTCCACCTGTGCGATTGCTTAAACACTGCGCGAACAGCGGGATGCGTAAGAAAGGGAACTAGTTCGGTCATCAATCCACATGGGGCAAAAGAGACTGTAAGAGAGGCCATTTGTGATCGTCTCAGCCAAGTCTGGACAAGGGACGATGCGACAAGTGTAACTTCAGGGCCGAAGGGTTTCAGTATGATGGATGACCATAATTTAGGGGATGAGAGAGCAATGTTCGTCCAATCACTGCATATTCGGAGAAGAAGCGCAGGCGCATTTTTAGGTCGGAAAGCAAAAAATGGATCGGGCTCCCAGATCCAACGCGCGTTGATCGTGGGCAAACAGTGATAAAATATCTCATACCAGACGTCAGGTGGCATACGTCTAGCTGGAGTGAGGAAGTTCCTGTGCTCATCCAAGCTCTTGCTGAGAGCCTCTCGTTCCTCCTTCAGCCTTTCCAAAACCCTTTGGACTTGGGCAATATCAGCATCAAGTCGGGAGAGGTCAGGCTGCAAGGAAGCCACATAATTCCTGACTTCACAGGCCTCCTTTTCAGATGGGGCCTTGTTGGTTCCTAGAAGATGGGGAATGGGAGAGGGAGCGACCTCGTTAACTCCAGCGATCGGGAATCTACAATTGCGGCAAAGAAACGATATCGATGGATTCGCCACTGGCATGATTAAGGATGGTGTATAGATGAGTGAAGGAAAAGGAGGCTTGTGTCTTGTTATAAATGTAGTTCTGGTTAACACGGCAGAACGAGGAGCGGCCAACGTCTGACCCGACACTGTTGGCTGACAGTAAGTTCCGACGGCGACAGGACTCAGAATGACATGTCGAAGCATATTTGTCTTTGTTTGAATACGAAGCTATAGCATGCCTCGCATGTTTTAGATGAAATTGAAATTTCACTGGCAGAAGCTCGACCCACTGGAGTCAGAGGGCATTATTGTCACTGAATATTGGAGTATCGCAGTAACCGTCTTTGTTTGCAGGACTCGCAGCAGTCTCAGTCTCTGCGATCTGCTGCTGCTGTGTCACGTGTAGGTTGGATTTATCATATGAAACTCTGACCCTTCGTTTTGTTACCGGGAGCTCCGGATCCAGTTCTTTATAACGCCTGCTCTTGACACGTAGAGCTTCTCCTCAACAAGATGTCTGACCTGAAAGTCCCAGGCTTCAAGGTGAGCGGAACTGTTAATCACCACGAACCTTGGTTAAACCGTTTTCTATCAGTCCTCAGAACTCATTGCCGGTATCAGCGCGGCGTTCTCGTCATCCAGCGATGCAGACAAACAAACACAGATAAAGAAGGTATAGTCCAAGCTGTGGTTCTCAGGCTCATTGATCTGACGTCTCCCAGACGAACGGCGTCTTTGAACTTCAAGTGACCAATGAGGCAAAGGAGACCGTGATATGGACGATTGACCTAAAGAAAACTGGAACTGTGTATAAGGGCAGTGCGCAGCCAAAGGCAGACGTCACGATCATTCTGTCGGATGATACTTTGACGGATTTGGCGTCGGGAAAGGTGCTTTTCGCGTTATGTTGTTGAAGCACCATTAACATAACCTTTTAAGCTCAACGGTCAAAAGGCGTTCATGACGGGCAAGCTGAAGACTAAAGGCAACATCATGCTTGCAACGAAGCTCGATGGTGTTCTGAAGGCGAGAGTTTTGATCCATGATTGTCCTCCATTGAGTTAACAACCGATGTGGTGTATAGGGCACAAAAGCAAAACTATGATCTCACACGAGGAGCGGTTATCCATTTTTGTAATCCAATATATCCCTGTTGTAATTCAATTCATTATAGCATGTATCAGATGTAAGATAAAGAATGGTGGCTGCAATAAGTTGTTAAAGCAATCCAAATATGTGGTTGAGGAGGGGTTTCGTCGAAGGAATGGAAGGAAGTAGTAGGGAATTAAAAGACGTTGCCGAACAATCCTCTATGCCGACGAGGTGCGGGTTGAGGATCTGCTCGGAGTGTTGACAAGCTATTGAGTTGTTTCATAACCTGGGGTCCAGCTATTAGACATGATATCAGTGAACAAAGGAAGTAATAATCACCTCCTCCAATTTGTCCTTCCGTTCTTGTAGATCTAGGTGCCGTCTTACAACAGGGTTCTCTCGTGCAAACTCCACAATCTCAGCGCGATCCAGGTCATACAGTAATCGCGAGTCAATCTCGCGAGGAAACTGGGTGATAAGATCTTCATGTTAAGCATTTCCTGGTCTAAAACCAAGGGCATAATTGAAAACCCACCTGGTAGAAGAATTGATCAAGAAGTTCGATGCTGATGAACATGGCAGAAGTATATGCGAGCTTATCGGCAACAACATTGAGGAAAGCTTCGGGACACAGAACATCGTTGGCTGGACCTGCTCGGCACCGTTTGGACTTGAGCGCCATGAGTCGTAGTTTCAGGATACTCAGCCGATCGTTGTAGAGCATTGCATGGCGAGCTGTAGACACAGAGAAGTCAGCTAAACCTCCAATGAACAAGAACAGAATTGACCATCTATGATCTGTGCAGGGGGGTATCGATAAGAATCCAGGCTTGATTCACTTGATTCAACCTCAGGACTCTCCAGATTTTCTAACCGTCTCGATGAGTCATCTTTCGCTTTCTCCTCCAACGACTTCACATAACTGATCAACCCTCCCAACCGCCTGCTACCACCAACTTTCTGCTTTATATCCTTCAACTTTGTCTCGCACATCTTAGCCTCCTTCTCGAACAGCTCAATCGCCCTCTCCCGCCCTTGCTCCCACTCTCGTGGATCCACCTCGATCTCGTACTTGAAGGGCTTGATGCAGTTCTCTACCTGGTCGGATGTCAGACCAACACGGTCCCGCAAGATCATATGCGAAAATTGGATCAGCCGTTCAGATGCACGGGGGTGGAAGGTAAACGGTTCGCCGGCTGCTATAGAATCGATTAGAGCACGTAGTCCATCTGCAACAAGCAACGTCGAATCGCGCCCAACACCGGATTTAGTAAGCAATGACGAGGCTGCATCGAGTTTGTGCCTCCAATACGGCTCAACTTCTTCCGGTTTGAGTTTCGGGTCAGCAGCGAGTGTCCCAAGTTCTGCGGCTCGCTTGTCTAGCCAATAGAGCTGCTCAAGAACATCCATGACCTTCTCGTCCAGCATTTCTTTCAGCTTAGCACGAATCACGGGCCGTCGGAACTGCTGTGTGAATTCCTTGAATCGCAACTTCAGAGCATCCATCGTTTCCGCGACGTAGGATTCGGCCGTTATTCGTCGATCGTTGTATTGGACCTTAAACTGGTATGTGGCTTCTTCCAGCTCGAGCTGGACGGCGTTAGTGATCCCGTGAAGGGCAGAAGCCATGGAGGATTCGAGGACCTCCATGAGCCGCCGACGTAGCGTATCGGTGCCAACCATCACTGTCGTAGTGTTACCGAAAACCTCTCGATGAGCACCAAAGTAATCGTTTTCTCCGCGCTGGGCAGCGACCGCCGTTGAGTCCATCTTACCCTTCTTCCCCGAAGATTTCGCGACGACTCCAACATAGCCTAGATGAAGTGGGTATCGATTTCCTGTCAGGATACTTGCGCCTTGATCAGGAGGAACGAGGTCCATCTTTGTGATAACTCCGATCGTGCGGAGGCCTAGAGGGTCAACCTTTCGGCTGGCTCTCAATGCAGGCGAGTTCGCGAGGTCGACATCTGCTGCACACACAGCCAAAATGATGTTGGGTTCACGGATATATTTGTCACACAGGGTGGCAATTTTTTCTTTCAGAGTTTCCGGCTGTTCCATGGAGGATATTTGGACATAGCCAGGAAGGTCGATAAGGGTAAGGTCAGGGACATTGCTGGAGTAGATTCGCAAGTCGATGGGTTCACTTGAGATTGCGTCGGAGTCGGGTACGGCGAGGTTGAGGTCGGTGAGGGTACGTTGAATATCGGCGAAATTTGCAATCTTCCCGAGCCCCAATCCGGGAAACTCACCGTATTCGACAGGAATTTGACCGTTGTCTGCTGGGGTATGGATGAGAGTAAGTTCGATTGGTCGCCGAGTCACCATGTTGTTGCCCCTACAACACGGAAGATTGAATACCTTCCGACAGACCTAGAAAACTTTGCTTACTTGGGTAGGAACTCATGGCCAACAATAGCTTCAAGCACAGAACTTTTTCCTGAACTCTGACTTCCGATGACAACAATACTGGGTAATTTGAGGGCATCGCTGTGGTCGATACTCAGCAGCATACTTCGTATCTCAATGAGTTTTCGTGTCAAGTGCATCAATCCATTCTGCCGTGCGTCCAATGCACCATTTCCATTAGACTCCTCTGACGATTTGGAGTCCGACGGAGAGGACATGATCGCTGCAGCGAGGGCTGCGATGGCAGCCGCGTCCTCTGGTAACGGCTTCTTATCGCCCTTTCTTTCTCCATCTTCTTCACGCCGTCTCTGTTTTCCTTTTCCGTTTCCATCACTGGCAGAAAACAGATCCTTCAAAAATTGAGGCGTTTCGATATTCGGAAGTTTCACATCAGCGACGCGGGAGGACACCGTTTTCAAACCATCCGAGGCTATGTTAAATACGCCATGTACCGTATCTTGCGCTGAGTTTATCCACTCGTTCGTTGTTTTGCGGAACTCTGTGGATACTAGTTCAGTTGAACTGGGGATGGCAGTCAATACTATGCTTACCTTCAAACTTATAATTTGCATATCCAAAACTTCCAACGCCTACGGTAGCACCAGCAACAGGTACTCTGAAAGCGCGAGCAACAAACCGTGGTATTGATGAATAAGAAATGGCGCGAACATGGACGTGCCGAAATGGAACGGACGAAGGGGTAGCGTAGCGTCGTCGGAGTGAACCAGATGCTAAAAATGTGGCGTATTGACGATGGGTGGGTCTAGGAACCTCCAATTGCCTTCTTGTAGTATTCAAACCATATGATATTGTCTTCCGCGATATCAAGCCAGCGGAAATTCTCCGCTTGATAGATGAATACATGGCAAATTTCTTTTGGCTTGGGGCCCCAAGCAGGCAAACCTTTCAACGAGTTCCTCCCAGTAAAAGTTAGGCCCTTTGATGGTCGTTACAGACAAGAATGTGGAGGTTCTGTTAGGATACCAAAAAACTAAGCCGGATTCAGATGCCGCATGACACGTGCAGGTTTATATCCTGAGATAAGATAAGGTGAAATGAGAAAACGAGTCAACATGTGCTCAATAAGTTGTTGTATTATACTTCCGGCAGCGTCCCGGAGAATGGGACCATCGATTACGAATTTTCGACGAGACTTGTCTCCTAGTTACAACCAACTACCATGTCTAAAGCTCCTCCCCCGGGATACTATGTCCCTGCCGTCCTTTTCATGCAGGAGAACGAAGAATTCGACATTCCTGCCATCAAAGCTCATGTTTTGAGGCTTGCTCAAGTATACCTGCATGTCATAAATCTAGTAACCCAGAGTATTAATTACCTGGTATGAACAGGGAGGAGTCACCGGTATTCTCGTTCAAGGATCCAACGGCGAAGCTCAGCATCTGTATGCCCTTTTTATTGTTCACCTTATCGATTCTCAGTCTGAATGCTGGCCGACAGATCCCACGAGGAACGTAAGCAAGCCATTGAGCTCACTCGCAAGACGCTAGATGAGAATGGATTCCAAAATGTGGTTGTCATCGCTGGGACTGGAGCACAATCCGCACGGGAGACCAAGAAGTTATGTGCAGACGCAAAAGAAGCGGGCGCATCGCATGTACTTGTACTGACCCCTTCAACCTGGCCTCCTCAAATGAGCGTTGAGAATATTCTCCGCTTCCATCGCGAGGTAATCTACAGATGGTTGGCGGTGTTGTATAATTCCTACATTAATCTTTTTTCAAGATCGCAGATGCTTCCCCGATCCCAGTGATGATCTACAATTTCCCCGTCGTAACAGCTGGCCAAGACCTCGACTCTGATACACTCAGTCTGCTGGCGCAGCACCCCAACATTGTAGGCACCAAACTCTCCTGCGGCAACATTGGGAAGCTCCATCGCCTCACTACCCGCTTCCCCCCTTCTGATTTTGCTGTGTTCGCGGGACGGACAGATGTATTCTTACAAGGCCTGCTCTCTGGCAGTGCAGGTACCATCGCTGCTCTTGCTAACGTCCTCCCTAAATTGCACGGGCAATTGTACAAGTTCTACCAGGAGGGTAAAATTGACGAGGCAATGAAACTGCAGGGCAAGCTTTGTCATGGAGATTGGGCTACTGGGAGAATTGGGGGGATAGGTGGGATCAAGGCAATCATCTCGAAGAATTTCGGGTATGGCGAGGGTTTCGTTCGGGTGCCCTTGAATGCTATCGATCCTGCAAGTTTACAGACCAGCAAGCATTACGCGATCATAGAGGACCTAATTGCAATGGAGAAGTCACTATGATCGCTAGTGAAGGGCAAGTTGAGTTGCACATTTCCAGTCGTGCATCAGTGTACGAAACAGAGTGATGTCTAGATGGAAGAACTCCGCTTTTCAGCTTGCCATACCAAATATCAGAAGCTGTTAGAATGCGGAGTACAGATTAAATATGTATGCAACAATACAACAATGGGATATATGCAATGAATTATATCTATACATGGTGATCATTCGTGCGTGATGTAACACTTCTTGCTATCATTGGATGACCTTCAGTTATACTCTCAATCGCGAAAGAGTAGACTCACTCATCAACTCTATGTCAGGGTCGCCAGCACCCGTTGTCGACTGCCCACTTTTATCCGTCTCGAACTGTGATTCGGACGTGTATATCGTATTGAACGCCAGCACTGTAGAAAATACATGTTTTGCTGTGCTTCGGCCCGATGGCGTGGATTCGTCCGAAGTACCATCACGGGATCGCGATGCTAGACGTGGGTCGCGCAGGTTTAACATGAGTCGTGATATCATCGTGGATGATATTCTAACGAAAGTGTATCAGGGGGCCTACATGCAAGGAAGTTAAAGAGATGCATCCTACACGTTTGCAAATGTCGTCATAAAACCCCTGTCAGAATCCTGTGAAACAATGAGGAAAGCCTTACGTCTTGATTACGGTCATACGTACTGCGGGCAACTGAAAAACAATCCAATCAACATAAGTATCTACACACTGAGAGAGAAGGGGCCCACAAGAAATGAGAGGATATTACCCAGGGTAACAGCTGCCATAATTCTGAAAGATCTCCGTTGAGAGTTGCTCAATATTCCACGTGAATTTCAACCCTACCCAAAGTAAATGGCGCCTACCATTCTGTCAATGTGAGAAACTTCTGTGACCACGATCCGACGTACCGTCCCGAAGCAGGATATACGTTAACGTGCGATTTCCCACACGACTCCGCTGCACAGATTTGCAGATAGTCATGACAAATATCATGTTGTCAAAAACCAGTACTCCAGACCAGGCGGCAGCAAAGCCTAGGTAAAGGTGAATTATGCTTTAGCCTGGGCCACATGACAAGAGACGAACATACGTATGGCACTAATGAGAGCGGTGAGATGCGACTTGAATAGAGTGCCACACGGAAGGGAACGTACTGAGCTTTGATTATTGGGGGAACACATCCCATCCCCGTCCACTTGCTATCGAGGGGCTGGGGCTCGCGAACGCCACTTACCACTGTCCACTTTAGATTATCGTTCGTCAGTCTGTAGAGCCCCGTTTGCGGAATTGCTTACGGTGCCAAACACAATGACGGACCCTGATATTACCAACATAAAGAGCAATGCCCAGCGATTCCGATCGTAGAGTGCGTATGTTCGTAAAATGAGCAGAACTACGATTATATCAATTTCTGTTTGAACAGGTCATTCCAAAACGTACCGCCGACGATTGTCTGAACGACCACTGCGTAGTATTGGTGAAAAGACGAGAGAGAAGGACAGCTAAAGCGATATTCTCGGTTAGATGTAATGCAAGGTAAATGCTTGCTATTACGTACATCTGCCGTAAGTCAATTGAGCTACGCAGTCGAGAGAAAATAAAAGATATACACATACTGAAGCATCCCGAGGAGCATCCCAAAAGTATTGGAGCATTACGAGAATATGCCCCAGAATTGACAAATAGCGGTTTACATAGAAAAAGAATGAAGCCCATGACATTGACCAAGATGTCCAGAACCGATCGGCTTCATCCGCGAACGTCAATGCAAAGTCGTAATAAAGGATCACTTGAATCGACGTCAAAAACTTCATTTGCAAGGGAATGACAATTGATTACCGAAAGCTACGATGTTGATACAATTGGCAGGGGTTCTACATGAACGAGAACCAACTTAGATGAGTCAAACTGTAAGAAGCACAATATGAAAAAAGGCCTACAGATGTGTTCCAAATGAGCTGACATCGGAAAGGGTACCCGACATTAAGGGGGGCAGAACGTGTTCTGTGGATTCGTCTATTTATGAAACGGGCCTTCCACACGAGCAACACATGAGGGCTGGCGGGGGCAGAAATAAGGAAAAGAAAGGTGTGAAAGAGCACAGAGATCGCACTATTGCGATCTTAAGTAGCACTTACTAATTTAACGCACAAGCTTAAGCGCCGGTGGCACCCACATGATACTTCTGGCGATCAACCCGATTCATCACCTTCTATCTCCCTCCAGGGGCGAAGCAATGAGAAAGCAATCCCATTCGTGTTTGCCATCGAGATTGAAAATCCGACTGGGGAGTGTAGAAAGGCTATCCCGGTTCACGGCATGATGTGTGTGTTGAAGAGTGCCAGTTTGCCAGCTGCAAACTCCCGTGCATCCGATCAATGATGCCGATGGATGTAGAATGCCCGAATTGCATGTATATTGGTAGAAGTGTAAATGCTAAAAAAACGACATGATCACGATAAGAGGCAGGCAAAGGTCAAGATATACCTAGACAGTAGGATATAACTTATGCAAAAGCGTCTTGTCAGGATGATGTAGTGCGTGCCTAAAGGCCAATGATATCGATGCACATGAATGCCGTGTGAAGACAACATCAAAATGTAAAGTAACTTCTCGCCACCATCACACGGAGTCAGATTAAAAAGAAAGACCAGAAATAGTGGATTCCTGAACGACGACACGCCGCATTGAGAATGCTATGATTTCCGACATCTAGCATGTAGAGATGATGCACATAGCTTCACGCTCAAAAAAGACAGTTACCTGACGAACGTGATATTTAATGATGCTGTTGACCGGCAATAAGATCCGAGCTTATAGAGACAGCAGCCTGCCTTGGCAGATTTTGAAAGTGCACCACGTATTTGAGCGCTGAAACAAATATTAGAAAAGAGAGACGAAGAATTTACTGATTAGAGTTACTGTTGTTCTAGATCTGAAAACCTCAGCGACATGCGCGGTAAAGCTACCGTCACGGTTAGACATCGGTTCTCCTAAGTCTCCGCTGGTCGGATCATACTGAGAGAGCCAAAGAGTTGCATCTGTCAGAGCAGTAAAGGAGGGGCCAAGCGCAGGTTTCCGTATTGTGGATTCGAATACCGATTGAGGATTACTCGGATAAGATGACGTGGTATTGTTGATAACCTGACATAAAAGGCGAGCTGAGCGGAGCAGAGGTAAATAATGAAGATGTTACACACCAGCACTGAAAGGGAGTGCTGTTGGGCTAACGCTCGTAGTTCGCGCATGAGCCCATCCATAATGGAGTGCCCTTGTGCAGATACTGCACTGAGAAGCGGACCCAGCAACGGCGTAATGGCGTCGACCACGATACAATCAACCTTGAGTGTAGCGGCATCTGACTGGAACATAAATGCATGTCGGATTGTTTAGAGCCCGTAGACGACGCACGTTCAGAGAAGAACCAAGTTCATCTAATACTCCATAGACAGCGTCTACATCAAAGGCCAAGGAGACCTGTAGCCTCTCTAAAGCAGTGGATGCGGCCTAACGTAAGATGCATAAATTCAACTGAACCATGAGCGAAAAGAATCCTCTATTGACCTGTATATCATAGGAGTCAAGAATTTGAATTGCTCTATCGGCAGAAAAGTCCCCAGTAGTGTCTATCCATGCAATGCGACGTTGGTCGTAATGCGCTAGATGGCGAAGGATGACATGAAGAGCCAAAGCCTTGCGCGATTAGCAATCGGGAGCTGCGATAGACAGTTTTTCCAAATTGCTCACCGTTTTCCCAGATTGTTTATCTCCAGATATCTCAATAACTCGGCGTCCACCAAAACCGCCAAGTAGTTCGTCTAACGCAGGCACTCCACTTTGAAGACAGGGATCATTTACCCGGGCTTGTAATTCCAGATCAAGAAGTTTTGTCGCAGATATACCAGGGGCAGAGACGTTTTCGGCCACGATATCAACATATCTCTTCAAGTCGCGTAGAGTCACAGTACCAGCGGGTAAACGTTGAAAAATATCGAAAACAGGTGCAGAAAACAGTAAGTCTCCATCAGTCCTAATCCCACATTGTTCTAGGCTTGCTACCAAATTTGCAGGTATAGACGGTACAAAAGCAGCAAGTCGCATTGAGTGATGACAGCACGTTCAGCAGCCTGTCCGGAACGAGACGCGTTTGTTTGCCATTTGTCCCTGTTGTAAATAAATCGGAGTATTTCGTGTTACTCTCAGGCTTTTTTGAACTCACAATCATCAATGGTGAGCATGCATTTCTTATCGTTTCCTTGTTTGACTTATGAATACTTGGTAGGGTGGTGGTGGTAGATATCCCTACCCTAAATTTGTCTGGTCCCCAGCCGGTGCGATGCCCTCATTTCTTGAAAAAGTTAAACAAGCTAACTGCTCGGATCGCAGGTGGTTGGTGGACACGTCCGTCCAACTGGGTGTCTAATACTGCGATCGCATTCTCTGGGATACTTGCAATTACATATGCAGCATGGAGCGTTAGCGCAGAGAAGGAGGTTCGTAGTGCTCTTTAGCGTATATCATCCTCGTCTGACTTGGAGGTTTCAGTACAGGGCTATTCAACCTAATCGGCCTATACCCTCGATGATGGTGAGTTCTCCGATATGTTCTTTACGGGTCACTTCTGATCACCTGGTATCCTTAGTGGGCTAAACAGTACAGAGATGCCGAGCGAAAACAATAGTATCGAACCTATAGAATCATCCTCTCTGCAAATACAATAACTCAGCTTCTCCACAAGCTTAAGAAGCGTCTTCCTGCAATGAAATTTATGGCACTAAGCATCGGTAACGGTTCGGTGGGGTGCTGAAAGAATCTAGATATCAATATAAGCCTGGGGCGCTTGTTGCTCCTCAAATCTCTGCCGGACATGTTCTCCATTGTTAGTGGACTGTCGTGACTTATGTTTCATGACAAGCAATACTGACCGGGAAACTAACTGATGCAAATCTCATACCTTTCATGAATGCATTGAGAATGTATGACGTGTAGGTCACCTTGCCTAAACACTTAGTACAGATGTTCTGGCATAAATACGTTTTCGGAAGAAAAAAATCACGGGCACTGCCATACGTTTCTGTTCCAACGACTTGGAGCATTCTTGTTTTCTCTGTTTTCAAGCACTGCGAGACCACTTGTGCCCATCACACTAGCAGTCAAGTACTTCAGCAGTAATTGTCAGGTCAGATCTCCAGACGTCGAACGCTCCTAGTTCAGCTAGTGTTCCCGCTCAAACACACTTATAACAGATCACCCTTGTCCGAGTCCAGCTTCATTCGAGTCGCGCTATAGTACTCGTTCATGTCACACCTGCGAGGCATTTTGGAAAAGCTGAGCCTGGAGGAACATGAAACTCTCAGGAAGAATAC
>QLOJ01000833.1:0-17556 GCA_003313625.1 Tricholoma saponaceum
CGGCCAAGTGGTATGTACCATCCAGCTAGAATCATCCTGGCAAAAAGTACTACGTTGCAGCCAGATAATTTGCAAATGCCCTTTCAACACCATCTGGTTCTCCATCTTCCATGACTATTTTATCAGTTGAATTCTTGGACAGTGCAGATGGAGCTTTATTCTGAGCATGAGAACAAATGAGCTCTTCAACCTCCGTCCAACATTGATAGGAGGGAGTAGACCGGCCATGAGAAGAGCGCACCCGGCTCAACTCTGGGAACTCACTCCATAAGAAAGCCGCAACCTTCTGGGGATGAGAAATCGGAGAATCCACAACATGAAGGACTCTCAGTGATCTACTATATATCTTTGGGCCCAATCGGAGCGCTGGAATTACAGTGGCATCGAAAGAAATAGCTAGGACTTCCAGTTTTGGACGATATTCTGCCAAGGTAGTTAACCCTGAAAGGGTAACGCGGGGTAGTGGTGGCGTGGCTCGGGGGCCACCGTATAACAAAAGAGCTTTGATATTCGGCCAAGCTTTTGCCATAGCAATGATTTCGACATCGTCAAGGTCAAAACAACCGCTAGGACGCAGGTCTACTTCAGTCAAATTGTGGAAGGAATATAAACCCTGGATGTGCGCGGTGTGAATTGCCAACTCGGAAGTGGAAGTGTCGTTTTCTTTGATCACCCAGGGCTCATCAATCGTGTTCACATATATATCGACTAGGGATGCATGGCTGCAATGGTTGTTTAATGCCGTCGTAAACTGCGCCCACATTGAAGATCCGGAAATTCAACATGTATCGTTTGCAAAATCCCGTTTTTCATGGCCGTGATTAAATCCGTACAAAACATGAGAGTGCTGCATTCTAGAAAGAGGCATGTAAGGGATGTGAATGCAGGAGCGTCTAGTGGAAGCGGGAAACTATTTTGAAGTGAATATCTAGCGTCAACCAGTTCGAGCCTCCGTAATTTGGGAAGCACCGCTAGGTCACGTAGCCCCTCTGAAGAAAGGGCAGCTGTATACAGACTCTCTAGATGCTGCCAGCCATATCGGATCGCAGCTGATACGGCGTCTGTAATGACCTGCACCTCCTCCCTAGAAACAAATTGGCGTGTATAGTGGAGCTGGAGATGAGTCAGGACTGGGCATTCTGTGTTTAGAATCGTCAGAAGGGGGAGTCGAACGATGGGTGAGCCATGGAGTAGGAGGCCGATTTTGGTTAACTTTGGACCTAGAAAAAGGTGAACAAAAGGAAATATCTCGTCTTCGGAAGGGCGCCAATTCAGGATTCGTAGATTGGGTAGCAGGGGTCCTGTCCCTGCAGACACTTTCAAGGCCTGATAGCCCTCCAAAAAAAATTTGAACTGCTGAGCGCAAGTGAATCTTCTAACGCGCCGCGCGTGTACCAAGAATCTCGGCCAATCGCTAGGGAGTATCGGTCTGTTAATTTTCTTCCAACAAGAGTGAGATTCGACAAAAGTTCAAAGATATAGAACTCATACCAAATCCTCCCTCAGGCCGCCGCTCATTTTGGAGACTGACCACAGATCTGAAGGCATACACTTTATCAGAGGCACCAGGCTGCAAAGATCACACCACATTCGATCGAGAGCTGGTTCCCGAAAGAGTTGGCATGTTTGCGCAAGGGCAGCAAAGGTCGGTCTAATGTAAATATAACTCTTGGGCTGGCGCTCGATCATATCGCATACAAGTTGAAAAATTTCGGGGATGCGGAGACAGGGATGCATGAGGAGGCAACTTCAAGTTGGGGGATGTTAGGGCTTCCAGCTGATTCCAAAACGATAGGCCCCTCCTAAAAAATTACACACATTGCGGGGTTAGATTTTTTATCCCTGAAGGGTTTTTCGATGAAAATCAAGCTGCCGCTTACCACCGGACCTCTCGCTTAGCTTCAGATGTCTCCAAAAGGCTACGGGATCATCAAAATTCAGAACCCGCAAGGTGTGTAATTTTTCACGAGGGACCTACTATTGTTTTGGAATCAGCTGTCAAGTTCCCGACATATCAGACACAAAGGTCTGGACTATGGTCGCAGACTGCCGCACAGAGAGTAAGTGGTAACTAGCATGCGATTTGTGTGTCTTCTTCCAAAACGATAGGCCCCTTCTAAAAAATTACACACATTGCGGGATTACATTTTTGATCCCCGGAGAGCTTTTCGATAAAAATCATGCTGCCGCTTAGGAACCGCCGGACCCTCGCGTAGCTTCAGATATCTGAAAACGGGTACGACTCGAGCTGGTACGAGATCATCAAAATTCAGAACCCGGAATGTGTGTAATTTTTCACGAGGGGCCTATGTATCGTTTTGGAACCAGCTGTCAAGTTCAACCCTGTACCGGGACTCGGGTGCAAATCGGATGTCCTGTGAACCGGCTACAGTGCATCTCAATGCATTTTGCAATTCCAACTTCCATGTAAAGCACACAATGCGATTAGAATCGTTCGCCCATTCTACCTCCTAGATCTAACTCTAACATGTATCTCAAATCGCCGTACCCGGATGTTCCACCAACGCCAGAGATAAATGTCCATCGTTTGTGCTTCCGTCGTCCTGACCAGGACGAATGGAAGGACTACACACTTCAAATTAGTGCGAGAACCGGGAAGCGAAGGACATTTCACGAGTTTTTAGACCGCTTGCAGCTTGGGATGACCGCGCTGGGAGCGCCCGTGGCAGAAGGCGGGCTTGGACTCGGTACCCATGAAGACGGTGAGATGGTTGGAATCATGAGTCCGAATTCTATGGTATGCTTTCCCCACTCGTATTTGCATTGTTGGATTTACCTTTCCTAGGATTACATCACACTCGTGCATACTCTTCTCGGGCTCAAGACACCCTTCGTGCCCATATCTTCGTACTCTACACCGTTCGAGCTTAAGCACGCCCTCGAATTGTCCAGATGCTCGCGGCTGTTCGTAAACGCACAGTATCTGCCTCTCGTTCTACCTGTGGCAAAGAAGCTAGGCATACCATCGAGCAAGATATATGTCCTCGGGGGGAAAGCAAAAGGCCAACAGACTTTCTCCAAGCTGATTGCCAATATACAGACGAAGAACACACCCCCTGTCGCCGCCCGTCCTGCAGCCAAGGATAGTCTAGCCTACTTGATATTTTCAAGTGGGACTACTGGACCCCCAAAAGGTTCGTGCCATCCATGATTTCGAGTCTGTTAGCCTTGTAACTCATTTAATTCTTGGTGTAGCTGTTATGATATCTCATGGGAATATTTCACATTCTATGATGCAAGCCGTCGTCAGTGGGAAGGCAACTGCAGAAGTATATACGGTCAGCTCCCCATTCTGATGTTCTCTTTTTCGAGGACTCATGGGTCACCCGCAGCCTCCACCTCTCAATACCCCAGAAGGGTTCCCTGTTGGGCTCGCATTCCTACCTTTACATCACAGTTATGGCCTCTTTTACTACGCGTTCCGCATCTTCCTCCAGCCCCACACACTCGTGTTCCTCGGTCAATGGGACATCGAACTCGCACTTCGAGCGATACCCAAGTAAGCCTACCCCCTGTCAAACCAATGGCAGACATCTCAATGTCATTTCCTAGGTACAAGATTTCAGTACTATTGCTCGTCCCGTCCATCGTGCACCAACTCGTCAACCACCCCAATATCCAAAACGCAGACTTCAGTTCGGTGCAAGTGATTGCAAGCGGCGCGGCGTATCTTCCCCCGGACTTAGCTGGGAAGATAACATCTGTAGCATCCCAAGTAACTAACGTATTTCAAGGTGCGACATCGAGATCCTTCGTACACTAAAATTCGATTCACTTATTGATTGATATTTATGTTTCATCAGGTTACGGCATGTCTGAATGCGTGCATATGTCCCCTCCTTCCCCCAGTCTCATTTCGCTAACTCTTTACTTCCCCCTTAGACAATTTCTGCAATTGGCATGCCCATCGAAGGCGCCCTCGGGCGTCCGGTCGTTGCCCACAGTACTGGCATTCTCGTGCCAGGGCAGGAAGCACGTATCGTTCGCGACGACGGTACGGAGGCCGATATTGACGAAGTAGGTGAACTATACCTCCGGGGCGGAAACATCGCGATGGGATACTGGAACAACGAGAAGGCCACGAGGGAGACTTTCGTAGCGGGTGGCTGGCTGAAGACAGGTGATCGGTTCAAGGCGGACAAGGATGGGAATCTTTTGTAAGTATCTGACCTCTGGTATTCATGTTTACCGTTTTATAACCATGGTCGTACCTGCTAGCTTCGCAGATCGGGCCAAGGTAACCTCACCTACGTATCTTTCTACAGTGTGGACTGCTCACCATAAACCTCAACCAGGATACCCTCAAAATATCCGGGATCCAAGTATCCCCTGCCGAGATCGAGAACGTGCTGCTCACGAACCCCAAAAGGATCATCGTAGATGCGACGGTAGCTGGTGTCAGCGGCGGACGCACGTCCGATGAGAAGGTGCCGCGGGCATGGGTCGTGTTGAGTGATGCCGGGAAGAAAGTGGGGGCGGAGAAGGTGATAGAGGAACTCGAGGCGTGGCATCAGGAAAACCTGAGCAAGTATAAGTGGTTGAGGGGCGGAATTGAGGTTGTGGATCAGGTGAGATTATTGGAATTCGTTGTTTTGCTTTTGAGGGTGTCTGATAGTTCGTTGGTTGGTTGGTTGTAGATCCCGAAGTCACCGACTGGGAAGGTGCTGAGGCGGGTGCTGCAGGACAAGTATGAGCTGCAGGCCTCTAGAAAGGTGAATGGAAAGCTGTAATTTTGGGTTTGCATCGTCTGGCTTGCGAAATACGAGTAGCACTAGCCGCCCATGAACAAACCCGCTCGAGGTGCTCCATTTAGGTTGCGGGGGTCTATCCTAGGTTGTTCCTGATCATGCAGAGTACTTAAGGTCGCTGATGGGCTCTCTTACGGATGTGAGGTGGGTACCGGTATTGAAAGCCGTGGAGGATCGTGATAGTAAGCGGAGGTGGACGCCGAATGGGAAGAGGATGGTAGATGTGGCTGGCACCGTCATCATGGTGACGGGGGTGACGCTCAACTGCATTTTTGAGTACTTAAATTGAGAGTTGCAACAACGAGATTCGGTATGCCAGAACTCAAAAATCTTGAATGTGCCCATCCACCACAAGCCCGGGCGGAGTTCAGCCTGAGAAACACTGACGACTGTCATCGTTCAACGTTCAACATTTGCCAGCATTAGAGATCCTGCCGTCAATGAAACTGTATTATGCTATGTCTATGCATCTTCTGATCGCGGTCATGACCAAAAAACTCCACTCCAGACGAGAATCAGAGACCACATCGCCACGGATATCATGATCACGATTTAGCAACAGCATTAGCGCGTGGTGGATTTTTCATCTCGACACCGTCTCGATATCAGTCTTCGGATGGATAGCCAAAGTGCTGATTGATATTGTGTACAAACTGATATTAACTGTTGTAGATGGGAGATGGAACAGAGATCAGTGAGTCAGTGACATCCGAGTCAATCCGGGTCTCAACTTCCAACTTGAAGAACATTATATTACAATACTCTCCATTCATGCCGGTGTACGGTGAGCACGATAAGCATCCTAGTGCTTCTTTTGCGAACTGCACCCGTGATTATGTTACAGCCCTTCAAGCTTCAAGTTATGCTCATCTAACATCATGACCTGGGTCCGGTAACTTGAACAATAGACCTTGAATAGACGCTCAGATTTCATCACGAACGCACTGGCATCTACCAGCATCTTTTGTTAAGCTGCAATCTTCTGAGTGATTACGGTTATAGACAATAGAATCTGCACAGCCAGATAGCGCCCTCATCAACTTGTGATTCGACCCACACCACTCAAGTGAGCTACGATATCTGTTCCGACTCCACATAAACTGGAATTATGGAAGTTATTAATGCCAATCACACTTGTGCAGTACCCTCGTCAAGCTGGTCAGGATGAGCGTACCCAGTTCTCAGGAACTTATACAGCTAGCTTCGGGCATGTATGTTTGCCTACCTCATCGTCTATATCGATTTTGACAGTTCACGTCTCCTAGCCGAACATTAAAGGTCTGACAGGCTATCATTATCAACCTCGCTAGGAGATGACCAAAATCATTTCAGTTGTACCATACTGCTGTTTTCACCCTTTCACTATATGATTACTGCTTGACTTTCTCTGCAGAGGTATGTGCGAGCCAGGTATTCTAAATGCTTATCTGCTTTAATGCACATTCGCGATAGACTAAATTTGCTTGGGAACCAAGAAAAACGACTGGTATGTGACAGGAATGTTAGATGAGCACCTCTGACCCTATACAGCATCTATTTTATTCTTGTTGGTGAGAGTGACGTTGACAACTGCCCTGTGTTTTGTTTTAAAACATCTAATTCTTTCAGAATCGATATTCGAGCCTTGGTTTCTCTACGGTTACAGTGCTCTGTAAGTCTCTAGAATGCTTGCATGTGCGTAAACAACTGAAGCATGGTTCTGAAGCCTACACCTTGCCGTCATGGACACACGATGTGCGTTATTTATAGGGATATATAATTCCGATTCCTGACAACCTTACAAATAGGTGTACGTCACATACTCACAACTTCCTGAGTTCTGTGTTCTGAAGTTCTTGGCTGGAACTGGAACACTGCAGGTGTGACCGATACGCCATAACCGAAGTTATATGGGCAGTGTGGATATTTTCTATAGCCTCTATATTTCTTATACTACGGTTAGTCCTAACCCTTCAGGCGATGCTATACTCACTTTCAGCTCCAGAGTTTATGTCCTGACTCGCAGGAATATATATGTAGTGATCCTGCTTGCTGGTATTTTGTTGGCGCAACTTGGGGTTGCACTGCGTATTATGTCCTACGGCGGACATGCAGGTATGTTTACAGTATAACCTGGTCTTATGGAAGGCATATTCATTATAAAACAAGCCGTAGAATATCCTGATCTTGTAAATCTTCTTAACAGGCATGAATTTAAGGGTGTGTCTCATTCCTCTTCATGACTGTATCAAACACTGAGAACCTTTCAGTGTGCATCCTGATGCCACAGAAACAGAGGCTCGTCGGCGTTAATTGAATATCTCCCCATTCTAATCCTGCTTTGCAGTCTCAAATTCTACAATGCATATCTTGTCCTCGCATTGAGCTTTGATGCAATTGTTTTTGCTATAACACTGATAATAACGTTCACCACGTCACGGATGCACCCAACACTTCGGTGGCTGAAGGTGATGCAACGGGATGGATGTATATACTTCTCCGCCATCTTCTCTTCAACCCTAATATGGCTGTTGTTCAATTACTACATAACTCAGGTAACTATCTCTTCGCATTCTCGGTTCATCGGCTTGACCAGCTACTCATGGTAGGAAGTACTAAAAGTTATCCATGCGGTGTATGCTTTTATCTCGATCTTATTCATCACCCTCCGATTAATTAAATTTTTTTGACACAGGCCATGTTCGATGTGGGCAACAATCGTTCCTTCTTCCAAATAATTCTGACTTATAGTTCAAGCTTTACCGCAATCATGATAAACCGCATGTACCTTTCCTTGAAAGAAGCTGGACAAGAAAATGGTGATAAGTCAGAGCTTACCACTTCTACCGGCTATCATCGAAAGACTGAGCAGATCGGACTTCGAGTGATGCTCACCACAGACGTCACATCAACAATTAGGTTCGTGGTCTGTTTGCTCGTGCCACAACACTGACTTTCTCCAGATGAACACAAAACAATTTGCATGGAATTACGACAATATTTGCAAATTAGACCAACAACATATATCAGTGCATTGTAACATATTAAGAAACATTAACCGTCTGACAATGTGGGATAAAGTATCTATTATTTCGATCTGGATGCATTAGCACACATTAGGAGACAGGGGATGGAGGATAGTGGCAGTGAACCCGAATACACACAGCAACCCGGGCGTTGTGGAAATTAAAAGATCGAAGTCAAAACTCTATTCCCACTACCTAAGAGTCACAGTTCCACACAATACGAATCTCGACCATTCCAAAGACGACGACCAACCCCCTCCACTGTTCAACCTCACATGAACCTCAATCATCCAACCGCACTAGACCATGGATCGATCTGACATTGTTACTGTTGAACAAGCACAAAAATTCTGAGTAATGTTTGTGTTGTGCACATCGCGTCCAACAATGGAGAATGATCCACCGTTGAAAGTGAGATTCTGGGCGTTCCATGACATGTCTTGTGCCAGCGAGTGAGTAGAGAATGTGAATGGAGGGTTGGAAATAGAGTACTCACTTCCAGCCAGAGACCCTGAATCCTCCGTGTCACAGTTCAGGTCTGAGTTAGACAGAGGCATTTTGTCCTGGCTAAATCCCTTATCTGGGCTACCAGTAGTATTAGCCCAGGTTCGACCTGTCTTAGCGTCCCAAACGCGGTCGAATATGAGCTTTGCAGCTGCGAAAGGCAGGGTGATGAACCAAATATCTAAATTGGATTCTGCACTGGATTTGATTATGACAATAACTGTCAGACCCGTGCCTGTTAGGATGGTGCCAACCCAGGTACCAGTGGGGTCGTTGTCACGCCTGGTTCGGCGAGAGGGCGGTTTTCGGGGTTTTCGGGGACGATCCGTCAACTTTTTGTCAAGCATGCGGGAGTGGATGGAGAGAGCAATGTAACACCCTGCGGTGGATGTGATGAACGGGAGTACGACGATAGCTGTGAGGGTGGTGTTGGTTATGTGGAAGCCCTTGCAGACTGTCACTGAGGTGCTAATGAATGGATCCTTGACTAAAGGGATAGAAATAGCACTAAATGTGCTGTTGCTGACCGCTACAAACTCAGCTATAAACGCTGTCACTTGAAAGCCTCCTCCTGCGTCCTGTGTATATCGCACGATGAGGATAGTCCCTGAAAGAATGATTGGGCTGTTATCTAGTGCGACGATGAGCAAGGTAATGACTACTTCATATTCGGATCTTTTTGGAGGGTGTTTATGATTGCTAGACCCGCGCAGAAGTTCGTGGAGCCCAAGTGTCGTGTTTGCTGGGCGTGAATAATATATGATGAAAGCGGTCACGGAAAGAATGGGCAAGTCCTCTCCAGGATCTAACCCGATGCTGAGGAGCACTAGGGTGATATAAAGGTAATAAAGAACTTTCCAGCCATGGGATCCACCTTTATTGCTGACCCAGAATGCAGCCGCCTGTAGGATGCCCGTAATATCTAGAGTAATGGCCAGGTATGCCAGGGAGATAAATAAAAGGAACACATTGTAAGTCTTGATACCATCTAGAAGAACGAGGTCGGTTTTTGGAGCAAGTAGTCTCTACAATACTACGTACCTGTTTTGAGATCCCAGCTAAGTAGCGGAGTTGCCCCAAAAATGATCTGAAAAGCCCAAAGAATGCAAATTGAAATTATTGGCGCAATGGAAAGGTTGATAGAAATACGAATTCGACCAAAGAATGGCAGATGGATAGTGAGTGAAAAGGGGTAGATGGCGACCAAGGTAGACACGATGAAGATCGCCAAGGTGACAATAGAGAACCTGGTGGTCATGATGAGGCTTGCCAGTGCTCTTGGATTGCTTTGCGATGCTACATAGAGAGGTTGAGAGCGAGTGGAACCTGGTGGAAGATGACGGACAACTTGAACTTATGGCGGACAACCCTGATAGACACCGCCTTGAGTCGTTACACAGCTACACCTGCCAATCATCCCACAAACCCATATAGCCTAACAGTGACACCATTACTTATGAGGCTAGTATCTGTCTGCGGCATTATTTCCCTCCCTACCACGTTTACTTCAAAAAGGGAAGCCTACTGACTATTACTATGCTCAGACATAAGTTAAGTAGCTGCCTGTTCCTGATCGCTGTGTGATCAATTCATTATTTAACACGCGCATATGGAGGGAGTGCCTGAGTATCCGTAGTAGCAGTCTGCGTGGCAGGGACCAGCTCCCAGACTCGGACGAACGACGCAATATCCGGGCAATGCACCACGACACTCCTAAGCAGCGCACCGCCGCCTCGCCCGCCCACACCCACGCTCTCCTCCCCCGCCAGCAGCCTCACAGGCGGGCTATATACACTACGCCCAACCGCACTCCCTTCTCGCTCCCTCACAGGTAACGTGTCCTCCACAAAAGTGTATCCCTCCACAAAGAGTGTGGTGAGGCGCTGCTGGCGGGGTATGAGTGCGTGTGCAGCGGGGCCGAGGAGGTTCGTGGCTTTGCCTGAGAGGTAGAGGAAGGAGCCGGTGGTGAAGGAGGGGATGGCTGAGCATCTCCCTGGACTCCCCAACACGAGATGTCCGGTCTGTCGCAGAACTTGTCTATTCACAAAGATGTCAGTCAAGAGAATAAATGGAGGAAGAAAGGAGTCTGACCAAGTACGAGCACAGGATGGTCCCTCTTGCAATAGTCAACCTCTGCGTCTGCCCCCCTTACAAACTCATGAAAAGGTGCAGCCCTACACACCTCCTCTACCATCGCGTCCATCGCCTCATCAACACATTCTCCAACGCACTCTTCCCCTCTAGAACCACATCCCCCAAGGATCAGGGTACCGCAGGTTAGTGTCATCTAGCAATACTTTTCTGTGCTGTGGCTGGCACAGCCCCAGAAGTAGTTGGGAGATGATAGATTTACCAGAACTGGAGGAGCCGACGATGAAAGTTAGTTCGTGGCCGGGGAGGTAGAGGGAGAAGTCGGAGAGGTGGGGTGGGTAGGTGAATGAGATAGATGAATGAGAGTTTGCCTGTGTATGTTAGTGAGGGGATGATTGCGGAATGGTGCTCCACGTTTGTGGGAGAGGATGAAGCGGGAGGAGAGGGTTTGGTTGGACCCTAGTAGTGGGGTGGTGGGAGCAGGAGAATAGTCGAGGAAGGAGGCGAGGGCGAATTCTCCCAGAATGAGAGATGCACATCTGGTGTCCAGAAGACGGTCATGACGGCCCCACCCCGATCTTGCTGTCTCAAACTAGCTTGGAGCCGAACCATAGTAACAAACTGCGCTGTGAGGCTAGTTGTGCCCCAGGCTACGCTAAGCTTCGAATTCGAAGCGCAATCCAAGCGATTCGGCACCTCGTCGAGAAAGTATGGCTGGTAGGGAGCTGCGTTGAATGCCTTGACAGTTGCAATGGAAGCCAAAGCACGGTCGACAAGTGTTGCTGTGGTTGCTCTTCGATGAGAGGAAAGACAAGAGATTGGGAGATGGCTTGCACAAAGGTGAGGAGGGCGACGGCGGAGAGGATGACGAGAGTTGGAGCCCACGAATGGGAGAAGGCGAGGACGAGGCAGGTGATGCTGTTCCTGCTGTGAGAGACGAAGCAGCGCGTACGTCGTCTGTTTTTCTGTAGAAGTGAATGAATGGCATGAGAAAATATAGAAGTAACAAAGAGGACGAACCTGGCCATGAAACCACCAACGGCGAGTGGGCCATATTCGCCAGCGGATTGGATAGACCTCATAATTTGTATACCGTTTTTCTGAAGGGCCACCTATCCAAATCGTTATGAAGGAAGGCTGTTTTGGGAGATTGGTGGATTTGGAGTCAAAGATAATTGAGCGAAAGGGTCGAATGCTTGACGAAAGACAGAGGTCATGAAATCGGTAATTCCACCTGAGAGAATAGACCTTTGGAAGGAGTATGAAGTAGGCGATGTCAAGGCATGACCACTGACGTTAACCGTCAAAAGAGTAGACGTAGAAGGATCGAGGCAACGACTGCCAGTGGGCCGTAGGTTGGTCGATGGGTTGCTTGAAGTCGTCGTAACATGCGTCGACCGCAAGCGCTGTATTTCGACACATCGTGGAGGTAAACAAAATGTAAATGTTTATTACAAGGTCACATCTGGTGCTAGAGAAAGGAAATGATCATGAGGAATACAGTACGCAAGACGAAAACTCCTAAGTTTAAATGAAAAATTTTACTACCAACGATGTAGATATCAAGCTGCCAATCGGAGAGTAGTAGCGTACAATCAGATCCAACTCCATCGCCATTGGGAAATACTAATCATAGCCATCAAGGAATGAAGTCACCGCGGAACGCATCATTGTACTGCAGGGCGGTCCGCCGATAATCTGGGACCTCCATGCCCTCATATGCCCTACGCCGGTGGGGCGGAGTACAACACCTTACGACTGTAGGTTGTGACAGATAATGACCAAGAGCAACGTTATAGTTGCAGCGAGCTCCTGGGTAAGTTGTAACTGGGACCAGGTAAAGGAAGGGCCGCGTTCCCAACATAGTAGTAATACATTTTGGTTGTATTGAAACGTGGCAATCCCTTCCGCAATGACCTGAGGTTCGGGGTTGCTCGGGTTGAAGACCGTCTTATCCGCCTGAACAACCAAAAGAATCACGGAGTTGAGGTGAACGAGACATACATCCGTTTGTGTCGTTCTGCTGCTATCCCCACAGATTGTCAAAGGAATATCGTCGCGCGTGCGAAGGATTGTGCGGCCGACCTCGTCGAAGCCAGAGGAAGCTTTTCGCGAAATCATCGATGGCATTTTCTTGTCCTTGAATTACATGCGATGTCAGGTCGAGGTAGGCAAGAAAGCAATGGGTATCCTTAAAAATTGGCAATGGTGGGATCGGCGGAGGAAAGTAGGTTGGGGTTCGAGGTGATCGACGAAACCAACTCTCGACCGAAGATGGAGCCGGGCATCCCGACGCTGAACCATTATAGTGAACGCTACCAACTCTTTTGCTAGACGATTTTGCGGAGCGGATTATGTTTGCTATTGCGAGTTGACACCCCTTTCAACTATGGCATGATGTTGTACGGCTTCAGCAAGGGAACTAGGGTTCCTGGATCTTTACGAGTTCAAGAGTTTATTTTGATCCTACTACTCATCAGACATGATGGCACGAACGAGGTCAAACATTCGTTAGACAGCAATAGACAATATTATGAGAGAAAGACTACTTACCTGGTACTTATAAGTTATGTCCAATAATCATGCTGATGAAAAGACCGAAGAGTTTGTCATGTTTGGGACCAAAATGTGTAGGTAGAATGATGGATGACATGCGGCGTTGTATGGCAACAAGCGGGGTCCGATACCGTCGACTTCCCACATTAGAGACAAGTCCATACGGCAATCCAATATCACAGCTTTCCCTTCTCCTTCCGAGTAACCTGCTGCTCATGCTGATCTTGCAGCACCCGCCTTAGCACCTTGCCAGTTGGTGACTTCGGTATCTACACCATCATCCTTCATCAGGCGTCCCAAAAAGAAAACAAGATCTCACCTGCTTCACAGCTTCAATCCCACCCCTTAACCATTTATACTTACTCAAATTCTCTTGATGCCACGTCTCCAGCTCCCGCTTCACCGCCTCCGCACCCATCTTCTTCCCAGCATCGCTCAATACAACCCACGCCCGTGGCACCTTCTCATCGGATATGCGCCCGCCAGTGACGCCCGCTACCGTCGCATCGATGATGAGTCTCTTGGGGTTTGCAAGCAGCACGTTCTCGATCTCGGCAGGAGATACTTGGATGCCAGAAACCTTGAGGGTGTCCTGTAAAGTGCCAGGGGTGAATAAACATCCATGTGTACAAGTAGAGGCAAGGTGCAGCCAAACCTTAACTCGGTCTGCATAGCTATCAGGTAGACCTTAGCATCCGGACATTCATGACGAACGAGAATCTCACAAGAAATTACCCCCCTTGTCCACCTTAAACCGATCTCCCGTCCTTAACCACCCACCCTCCACAAACATCTCCTTCGTCGCCTTCTCGTTATTCCAATACCCAAGCGCGATGTTCTCGCCGCGGAGGTACAGCTCCCCCACCTCGTCAAAATCCGCCTCGCTGCCGTCGTCGCGAGCAATGCGTGCTTCCATTCCGGGCAGGAGATTTCCTGCGCTTTCGGCAATGTGGGGGAGCCCGAGGGCGCCATGGAATGGCTGGGTTAATCCGGCAATTGTCTGCGAAGGAGGTGGGCGTTAAATGTGGAATAACAAAGAGGGAACGAAGGCAGGGTACGTACGCATTCGGATAAACCGAAACCTGATGAGATGCAATGTTTAGTGAATACATCGATTGATCTGCGATTCAAGTATATGGACAAACCTTGAGATACTACAATTCCTTTGGGCACTATAGACTCCAGTTTTAACGCGAGGTCCGGGGGAAGATAGGCTGCGCCACAGCCCAAATCTTGTACACTGTTGAGGTCGACCTTTCGGATCTTGGGGTGGTTTACGAGTTGGTACACAACGGATGGAATCAACATCAGCCTCGATATTTTGTATCTGAAAACCCAGTCAATATGGAATGGTAGGATGACATGGGGTGGAGTTACTTGGGTATTGCTTGCAGTGCGACATCGATGTCCCATTGTTTGAGAAGCACAAAGGTAGAACGTTGAAGGAAAGCGCGCAAGGCATAGGCATGGAGGCCATAGCTATGGTGCAGCGGTAGAAAAGCGAGGGAGACAGGTATACCTTCTGGCGTATTGAGAGGTGGAGGCTGTGGGTCATTCATAAGTCCTTGATGAAAAGCAATAAGTATAAAGAACTGACTGTGTATACTTCAGCAACTGCATCCGAAACAATGATAGCCTGCAAGGTGGAATATATAAGATTTCCATGTGATATCATGATTGCTACACCAAAGAAGGATAGACGAATCAGGTAAAAGACTCGAAATTTTGAAGAGCACCGACCTTTCGGCAGTCCAGTAGTGCCACTTGAAAACATCAGGTAAGCAAGTGTGCCTTTGGCAGCAGGGCGAGCAGAGATGGCGGGAATGTTCTTCCTTTGTGCATCGTTAATCAGCTCAGAGAAACACTTCCGGCCCATGGCACTGCCCCCGAGGATGTATATCTTGCTGGATGGTATCCCCACTTTCTTTGCAATCGGCAGAACCAGCGGCAGCAGTCGATCATTGACGAACAACCGCGTGCATTTGGACAGTTCGAGCGCATGATTGAGCTCAAACGGTGTAAAATACGAAGATATGGGCACAAAGGGTGTCGTGAGCCCGAGCAGACTGTGCACGAGTGTGATATAATCCTAGGATAGGTAAATCCAACGCCGCAAATATGAACGGGAACAGCATACCATAGAATTTTGACTCATGATGCCGATTATTTCGTTGTCTTTCCAGGTTCCGAGTCCGAGGCCACCGTCTGCAACGGACGCTCCTAGCGCGGTCATCCCCAGCTGCATGCGGTCCAGAAACTCGTGGAACGTCTGTCGCGTCCCTATCTCCGGGTCGATGAGTAACGTATAATCCTTCCACTGAGCCTGGCCCGGGCGATGGAAAAATAGATGGTGGACATTTTGCTCTGGGATAGGGGAGACATCCGGGTACAGGGATTTGACATACATGGTGAGTATCTAAGGCAGGCGATAGAAGAGCATTCCTGATAGCAGCCTTGCCCATATAGCACCTGCATGATAACGAAAGCCGACATCCGGCCTTCGAATGTTGCCGTATATAACCGATGCAATTGTGTCCGTAGAGCAGGTGAGCATGAACGGTAAACTCCTAATCAAGCTGTGGTCCTCTCACACATCCACTTAAAGTCCGCTTGAAGCAAAAAGGCAAGACGTTAGCGTGCGAAGTTGGTTGGAGAATCCTGATGCGCACAAAAGAACTTGTCCGACTTGAACAGATCACCCACCTGCAACATACATCTTCCAAGAACGTCTCCCTTGTCGCCTTCTCTATTCCAATACCCAAGCGCATGTTTCACAGACGGAGGTACATCTCGCCCACATCGTCGATGTCTTTATCGCTGCCGTTGTCCAGGACAATGCATGCGTCATGCCATGGAAGAGGATTCCAGTGCTGCTGGCGACGCGAAGTGGGTGGGCTGGGGTATGTGGCCGACCGTCTATGGATAAGTGGAGGTTATGTACGGGATGGAGGATCCGAAGAATATCAAATGAGGATACGTACGCATTCAGACCTGCCAGAACCGGACGAAATACACACTAAGCACATTGATTAGTTTGCGGACAAACTTTGAGTCACGTCATATTCCTCAAGCGCTATGGCGTCATTCATGTAAGTCCAGGGAAGGAGACTGCGCCACTGCCGATATTTTGTACGCTGCTAGGGTCGACATCACAGATATCGGGATGGTTGACAAACTGGTACATGACGGAAGGGACGAGTGTCAGTACTGATATCTTATATCTGGATTACTTAGACATGCGATTGGCAACATGACGATAGTTTCGATGTCCAAGTGGCTGAGGAGCACAAGGGTACAGGGCTGGAGGAAGGTAAGAAAGGCAATGTGGGGCCATTTGTGTGGCCCAAAGGGGAAAAGTTTCCTGCGAGACGAAGACAGCCTAAGTGAGGGCGTATACGATATTTCCATGTAATATCATGACTGCTGTACCAAGAACCGAAATCGTGAACAAGGGTCCGGTCATCCACTTGAAATTTGATGAACGTGTTATCTTTGACAACAAAGCGATGGAGACTACTGGGATGAGTCACTGATGAACAGACGTGTGTACTTCGTCATTGTAGACGTCATTGTGAAATCGAGAAGAGCGTGATATAGTTCTAGCTGGCAAGAGTCAGATTCAATAAATGTGACCGACTCGGAATACAACATACTATGTTCATTATTCCAATCGTCTAGGTATTTTCCCAAGTGCCGACATCCCAAACACCACACAATATATAGCACACCGTGTACAGACTCGCGGAAGGTCCGTCGCTTCCGGGTGAATGCACAACGAGTAGTCCTTTCACTCTGCTAACAAGAAGAGATGGTGGACATTCCGCTCTGGAATCAGGGAATGTCCGGGATCTGAGGTATATGGTAGTTATCTGAGAGGCAGCCGCAGGGTTCCTCGAGGAGGGGTTGACTCTGCTAGTTATTCGAGCAGAGGCCAGACTGGGAGTCGAAATATGGCCAGAAATGGGTACAACTGGAGCTAGCGCCGCTGCATTGGCCGCGTGGTTTGGTCAAGACGAGTTCAGAAACTCTGACGTTGAGAGCAAGACGTGAAAGGTTAGTAGTATTGTACATTATAATCTCACTAACGTGGAGAGACGGCGGGAGGCTAATCCGAACATTCGAAACATCCACAAATCATACTTGCGAAGTCGTTATTGCCGTGACACGGCAGAGGTGACCGTGGAAGTGCCATCCGAACAGCACACGAAGAGAGGGTAGGAAGGTCAAAATCCGATGCTTATACTGCGTCACAAGTTAACGAAAGCGGGCGACCCTCGACAGTATAATAGCGGCGACGTGGAGACAAAGCTGTGGATTCAGTAGCTAGCTAGATTCAGGTAGCCATTTGGCCGTGCAGCCTCACTGGCAGCCTGAGGCTGACTCAGACCCTTTCGCAAACGTTTGTTTATGCGCTACCATCAGTGATGCTCGCCAGATGCCGATGTGCCGCCGATACACACTACTAGTACTGGCATATCCATGGGTCATGGCATATCGACATCACTGATGGGCTGGATTCTGTCACATAATTATTATTTGCATTTAGATGTAATATAGTTTCCCGCTCTATAGTGTCCTGAATGGTAATCCAGCATCAAACATGGTCCCATGGTATAATTGGTATAGGAAGA
>QLOJ01000842.1:0-19704 GCA_003313625.1 Tricholoma saponaceum
TGTGCACGCTTGATATATGCACGCTTCGCACGCTTTGGCACGCCATGCCACGCTAATTTCACGGGGCCCGTTTTTATATTCCTGGTCGATCAAGTTGGTCTTTTTATAAAGTGCGATCGCTTTTCCACCAGCCTACTTTATGTCAGCTGGCGAGTTCACAAAAGTCTTGGAGGAAAGAACATTACCTTTAAAAGACGACAGGTTGCATATATACATGACCTTTCAGAAAAGAAGCCAACGTGCAGCAGTTACGGCTGATAATCAGAGACAAGCCGTCGACAGCCCCTTGTTGAAATCAGATGGTGCGACCAAATAACTGGCTTTCACACCACCGTGCACCATGCTCTGCAACAGGCTGAAATCACACACTTTCTCATGGACTAGGCCATTCTCTTGGTCATGTTCCAACAACGACCACTATAAAACTCTCGGAGTCCAGCAGAACGCAACTAAATCACAGATCAAGGTTCTTTATCATTCAATCGAGTTATAATTTATCACTTATTCCCTATGTTACACAAATGTTACAGTCCCATTTCTACAAGGTACTGTCCAAAACCTACGTTATGGAGTCAAGTAATAAGCGTGTCTCGCACCAGTAGCTCAGCAAAAAGCACCATCCCGATGTCTCGGACGATTCCCGCTCAAAGGACATTTTCAGGGCTGTGAGCCAAGCGTACGCAATCCTAAGTAATGATAGAGAACGGTACGTCTTACGCTTTCGTTATAATCTCTCAATACTTAACTTTTTTCTCTAGCCGTGCATATGACCACACTCTGCTTTCTCAGCCAAGGCGTACTCCATCAGCAAGCCACGTGTACAATCCACACACACCACCAACTCGGTCAAGTTCCCGTTCTAGTGCAACATACGTTTGGGAACATCCTTCTCGTACCCGCAGATCCCACTACAATTCTGAATGGTCGGCTTACAATCGTCCGCACCCGGAGCATTTGCCCCATCAACGGTTCTCACCGCATCTCAGCTTTCGGGGCACTCCGCGCAGGAAGGTAGAGGAGGAGGACCGTGCTATGGACCGTGTGCGGAACGAATCGGGTCTCAAACGCGCTTTGCAGCTGATGGGGCTCATGTTTGTTTCAGTAGGCGTATTCGGGGGCTGGGGTGGCCGGTGACGATCGTCCTGTTGTGGCGTATTATAGATCTGTACTCGCCTGGAGATGCTACATGCGAATGTGTCTCCTTTATTCGTACGTCACCATTGCACTCTGAGGGTACTCTTTGTAATTCACGTCGGTAGATTTATACAACAAATGCTGAGTATGGCGACGATCGCTATATTGGCGGCCTCCACTCGTTGACAAACACGTTGCGCGGCCCAGGCAGCGTACTGCCCGTCCGTTTGATGAATTGTCCGTCGCCAACGCTACCCGTTAAGCCCCTATTATCACGGTCCCACACCACCTTCCCCTTTAACAGCGTATACCGCGGCCAATTATTGAACGTCATCCCTTCGTACGGCGTGTAGTCAATATCATGGTGCAGCATCGTATTATCAAGCTGAATGGGCTTCATCTTGCCTCTGGGGTACCAAATACACAAATCCGCGTCTTTGCCAGGCTGAATTGTGCCCTTGCTAGCAAGGCCGTAGAGTTTTGCAGGGTTGCTGCTGGTCACCCTGACAAAGTCGTGGACACTGATACGGCCCTCCTCCACGCCTTTGTATAACAATGGCAGCCTTGTCTCCAACCCCGGTAGACCGTTCGGGATCTTGGTGAACAAGGCTTTTCCGTCGACGATACCCAGCCTCTTTCCACCGTCAGCGTAGAATCTAGGTGTCAAATTGGTTTTCAGTGGCATGGTTAGAAGTTGAAGGACTCACTTTGTGGCTGCGTGGTCGGATGAAAAAGTGGTGAACGTCCCGTTGGCAATTCCCCTCCAGATCGCCTCTGGATCTTCAGGCGAATCTCGTGGTGGGGGCGAGCAAACAGCCTTTGCTCCTAGTGCAGTGTCATGATCCGTTGCCGGAAAAGAGGATATGACTCACCCTCATAGTTGTCCCCCTTGAGACGCTCAGAGAGTAACCAAAGATATTGCGGACAAGTTTCGGCATATATTGGTAGAAGTCTGGTTTGGGCATCGCGAATAGTCCTAGCAGCGGTTTGCGACGAGATATGGACTAGTAGTATCGGGGTGTCCATTACTTCCGCCAACGAAATAGCACGGTACTGTTATAGAATGATTCAGCAAGAATTCAGACATAGTACAGTAAACAAACCGTAGCTTCGGCTTCAGCAATTGACGGGCGAGAAACGGCGTGGTGATAGGGCTCGGTCTGGCCACGTTCGAGAAGGGTTTCGATGATGCTAGTCGCCCATACGTTAGTTATGATGGCAGCTACGGCCTGGGCGTAATAATACTACGTACAATGCAATCATGTCGTGATTTTCGGCATGTACCATCGTTGTTATACCCAACCTCCTAGTCGCCACCATGATATTCAGTATCTCGCGATCGGCGAGCTTCAACGGATCATAGGTCATGTAAAGTTTGACGCTGGTGATACCCTTCTTGACGACAATCGGCAGCTCTTCCTCCACAATCTTCTTGGTAGGATTCGTGAGGATGAGATGGTACGAATAATCACAGTAAGACCGTCCTTTGGCCAGAGTGCCATACTCCTCGATGATTGGAAGAACAGAGTCGTGGTGCCGATTCTGTGAAGCGAATGCCACGACTGTTGTTGTCCCACCACAGATTGCGCTGCGCGTGCCGGTCACCCAAGTATCGCCAGTTGGGGTGTTCCACTGTTCAAGATGGACGTGCGTATCTACGCCCCCTGGGGTGATGAAGCCGCCTTCGCAGTCGAGCACCTGTGTATCAACAGCACTCAGACTGCGTAAGTTGCTACCAATGCAGACGATGACTCCATCTTTGATACCAATTTCCTGGCCAACGATAGAATCTACGGCGTTGACCTGCATATAACTTTCGAGAACGGAAAATCGGAATCGGAAGGCGGACTCACAATAATGCCATTGTGAACTATCAAGTCAAAGTCCATCTCGCTCTCTGGGTCGTCTCTAAGTTCCTACCAGCTATATTATAAACCATATCTCCCCTCTGCCGTTCACCGCCATGATAAGTAAGATGTGCGGTAGGTCACCAGTTTAGTCGGCCCGTCGCAAGCCGTAATCAAATTGGTTCAACTTGGTGCCGGTGGATACCCCAGTGACTCGATCGAGTACATTATGAATCTATGTCGAATGTGCACTCGACGGCCGCAACATGACAATACGTGAAATTATCGGTTGCACGCTAAAAGAGCACTTTATCATGCTCATCAAATACTCTTTTCCCAAAATTCCCAACCTTCCTAGTATTCTTCATGTTCAACGTTCGAATTCTAACTCAACCTCACCTCCGAGTCACCACTAATTTTAAATTTATTCAGGGCGTTTAACGTTTAACCGTTATCAGCAGTCCCATGATACTCACACGACGATAAGAGGAACGATAGAAGGCCATCGCATGGCCTTCCTTCCTAAATTTAATCCTGATACACGATCACACCACCCGCCCTCACCCGCCTCATAATAATGGCCGGAATGAGAACTGGAGCCCTTGGCCGTCTCCCACATTCTACCTTTCATCGTGCACGATGTTTGACTTCTACACATTCTATCAAGAGAAAATCGTGTTAAGGCCGGACAAGGGGTCATTCACTGCTGAGGGGCAGTCGACTCGCCTGAGTAACAAGGATTTGGACCCGGTCCAGACCTCCCAGAAAAAGTGGGAATGGCATCACGTCGCTGGTTTCTGGGTTGCCGAGGGCTTCAGTGTTGTCCAGATGGAAGTCCCTTCCAGTGCAGTCTCTCTGGGATTAAATCCGGGCCATGCCATCGTCGCATGTCTTATCGGGAATCTTATGGTCACTATCCCCTGCTGTATTACTGGTTGGATAGGATCCAAGGTGGCTACCGCCTCCATCACTACTGAACGAATAATTCAAACTAACCAGTATTGTTCCTTAGTACTCTATCAATTTTCCTGTCATCGCGAGATCGTGGGTAGCACATAATCTAACTTCCACTCTTAACCTCTGACCCAGCCCAACATTAGTTCCTTTGGCATCAGAGGCGCTTATTTTGCCATGGTATGCCCTTAGTTCCTTACCTCGACCTCCACTGGTTTACCGGCTGTTGCTATAGGTGGTGCGTGCCGTAGTCTGCGTCATCTATTACGGTATCCAGGCCTCTCTTGGAGGGAACGCGGTCCAGTGCATGATCGAAGCCGTCTGGCCGTCATTCAAAACTTGGCATCTGAATGCTCTGCCCGTAGGCTCTACAATAACCGCTCCAGAGTTGTTGGGCTTCACCATATTTTGGCTGGCATCCCTTCCATTCCTCTATTTGAGCGTTCCTGCTCTTCGCTGGATGTTCATGGTCAAAGTCGCCATCATGCCTTTCTTCGGTGTTGCCCTCTTTACATGGGCGCTCACTGCCGGGCATGGTTGGGGGCCACTCTTCAGCATTCCGAACAAGATCGTCAGTGGACGGACGGTTGGCTTTGTGTTCTGCTCCACCATCACTGCGACCATCTCCGGAAATGCTAGTAAGCACAGGCGGACAGTTCTGACGTTGCACGTGCTTATTATGAACATCTGTAGCATTCGCCATCAACATGGCTGACGTTACTCGATACACCCGTAGTTCGCGTGGGGCATGGGTTTCCCAGGCTATTGCTATTCCATTGACGATTACCTTGACGCAGCTTCTCGGAACGGTGATGGCTGCTTCAGCGCAAGTTATTTATGGACAAGTCCTTTGGAATCCTCTAACCGTTGTTACGCTGTGGGACAATCGAGCTGCTAAGTTCTTCGCTGGCCTTTTCTTCGCCTTCGCCAACATCGGAACCAATGTGACCGGCAACAGCGTCCCGTTTGCAAACGATTTGACTGGTATGTTCCCGAAGTACATCAACATCAGGCGTGGTCAGTTCATCTGCGCTATTCTCGCCTTCGCCATCTGTCCGTGGGAGATTCAGGCAAAAGCAACTCGTTTCCTAGCGTTCCTCAGCGGGTACACCGTGTTTTTGGGTCCCCTTCTCGGAAGTGAGTTTTCTGTCCATTGGGTTTTCATATAGGGTTATACTGACACATATTGATTAAGTTCTCTTGTCGGACTTCTTCCTCGTGCGCAGACGCAAGGGGTTCCACATCTCCAGCTTGTACAAATCTAGTGGATTCTACTGGTTCACCGCTGGCTGGAACTTCCGCGCGCTAGCCGCTTTCTTCACCGCTGTAGCACCGTTGGTTCCGGGTCTCGTCTTCAACATTAATACCTCCATTAGTGGGATTGGTCAAGGCATCCGTAACCTCTACACATTCTCTTGGCTCGTGGGGATTGTTTTCTCTGGGTAAGCTCTTCTTCCTGTGACTTACCATTAAATCTTCTATCGCTGATCGTGGAATCCCGTAGTCTGACGTACTACGTAATCTTCCTCGTCTTCCCATTTCAGACGGAGACCGACGAGGAGGACAAGGCCGGCGGCATCATAGAAGCTCTCGAGTGTGAGGGCAGCCCTGCTCCGAGCATCGAAACTAGGACCAGTATTAGACACGAAAAGATGACGGAAGAGAGAATTGTCCCTGTTGGAGAAGATGAAAAGAGTCATTTCCCGCACCTTTCACTGGTTTAGCTGGTCTAATCCTGCGATGCGGCCGTTGAACGAGGATCGATAAGAGTTCCCCGCCGTAGTTTCATCCCAACAGTACTACGTTTTATAATGATACACATATCGGATGCATCATTGTTTATTATTCTTATTCATGTGCAAACCTCATTCTTCGTCATCATGAGGGAGTAGTATCATCCAGATCAATCGGATGATCCGAGTCAGCGCTCAGCATCGGCCTTCAAATCATCGCTTTTATTCAACCCTCTAGGCTACATACTTTCTCTGGTGTCAGACATCACCATCTCCAATATGTATTGCATGCCTAGTACCCACCATTCGTTTAGGCGAGCTTCTTGGTTGTTCCCTGGCCCGTTTCTCTTTTTCCATCGTCTCCCGTGGATACCAGTCTGCTCCTCAACGTTCCTGGTGTATGATAACCCAGTATCTTACAGCGATGGCCTACATATTGTCACAATTTGTCAGTGATATCCGCAACCCTTTCCTAAGATCTCGCTTCTCATGAAGGTCTCCGAGTCATGGTTTGAGAAACAGGAACACTTTCAGCTTGCCATAATACTCGTGCCAAGAGTACAACTGTACAAGACATTGTCAAGGAGCGCATCTTCCCTCAACTGCAAAACTATTCTCACCCTTACCCCTCTACGTCCATGTGACCATATAAGTCAGGAGGAAGAGAAATCTTGGAGTTGTGGCAATGGTCGTGATAGTTGTGTGTTTCTACACTCGTTTGCTACTCTGGCTGCACTACATTTGGGATTCCAATTTATCAATGAGCTGGCGAGTCGAATTGGTCCGAGATGCGAGATGCGAAACATGTATGTCCCATGCGCAAGCTATAGCCAATATAAGATATTGGGAGATCAGTTGGCGACACACTTTTCCGCTAAATCCAGTCTTTCATGAAGCCATGCCCTGAAATCGAAAGGAAAGGGTCCGATATCGTGGCTGTAATCACCACGTGTGCTTTGGTGTTCGGTCCTCAGGAAACGTTCTGAATCATCGTCGAACCATCCTGCAGCAACAGCAGAGAGCCATGCCAGACGGAAGCTGGCCATCTCCCAGTCAATGATGCCAGTGATCCCCCCTGTTTCAGGATCAATCAAGATATTGCCCTCACCATGGGCGAAGTGAAAAGTTTCTGAGGAAAAAGCAGATACCTCAGGCTCGGATTGTCGATAAAGTAACGCTACGACGTCGTATACTTCGAGCATCTTCCCGAAGGCCCATCGACCTAACTTATCACGTCCTCGAGTTGGAGTATAACCCGGAAAGGCGAACGCCGCCAAAAATTGACGTTCAAAGTCGAAAGGGCCGCAACGCTGGGGAGGGATCTCATGTGGATAACTAAGGAAGGTTACGTCGTTGACTTGACCAACACAGAATCCTTATGGACGATGGCAGGAACTCTCAAGGCACTGAGCTGTGACGAGGTATCTACAGCATACGTAGGATGAGATAGCACATGAGGGGGAATGATCTCTTTTTCTAGGCAGTCAAAAGAACTCTTTATTCGTAGATGGGAAAGACTACCACACTGGGACGCTTTGATCTTGAACAGAGATGACATGACGAGCGCCAAGTCCGTACCGGCGCGGATTTTCTGAAGGTAGGTGGGCGTCCTGGCATGTATTCCATGAGAATCCACCCGGCTCCTACTGATTTTTGTGGCGTGCTGCAATAGAGGTAGGTATGCGGGTGCACCGTGCGAGCTTGGTGAAAAATGATTCAAGTGGTGTCGTGGTAAATCATGACAAATAATACCTCATACGAGTATCATTGTGCGAGAGTAGGCGAGAGTCCGCCTCCGCTTTAGCTGTTTCACGAACAGGCAATGCGACACGCCCAACAACTTGCTGGTCATTCTCAAGCGTGAACAAAAATACGCGAGCCGTAGTATATGCCACTGCCTATCGGACTCCGGCATTGACAGCATGGTAAGCGAAAGTTCGGAGCAGAAACAATGTCCTGTAGAGCCGCCAAGTTGTCGTTAGTTGATCTCCATAGCTCGTTGGCTGGTAGCCGATCATGACTCTACATCGACGCTTGCTCATGTACGAGGGAGCGGTCACTGGTCTAGGTCGGCCGCGGGGCGCTTTCAACATCAAAGTCATTTGTCCTTGTTTGGCTAATTATAATAGACCCTGGCCAAGTTGTCTTTTTCAGGCTTTCTCTTTCTGCTTTTTCAGGTAAAAGGGTATGTAGGTAACCATGTTTCGGTTATAGCATCAGAACCCTCTCCTGGCAGTCTTTCTTCTCTTCACGATGTCCGAACGATCGGGTATCTATTGAATTCGTCTACCGCTGGTGACGCATTGTTCGAATGCATCGAGTAAGTACAGGGTCGTGCACATACTCAGCGAGTCAGCGTTCCCTCGCCCCCGCCTAGCCGCAATAGCGAATCATGTGCGTCCAAAAATCCGAGTCTGCGATATTGACCTCAACGATCCTTGTGATATGCCTCCTTTGCACGTATCTTCTTCAAGTTGTTCTTCGCAACCGACTTCGTTTCCCTGATTCTCCGTGATACCATCCACAACCGATCGCCAGAGCGGAATACCGTGTGGTGCCAAACTGTCTACAATCCCTTAGCTGGAATATCAGGACCGCTAGGTTGTGTGTGCTGTTGTTGGCATCGAAACCTCGTACTGGCGATTCTATCTGGATCCGAGTCTTGCTTCTCTTTTGGTAGAAAGCTTGGGGCTAACATAAATACCTAACCATAGAAATATCGTTCGTGCCATTCAGCTTTCCCTCGTATCCAATCTCCACTTACAATCCTCGCTTTCCCCTGGAATGAATATCGCAGCTATGTCAACAGCAACATTCCAGAACGACAAAGGAACGATACTCCCAATTACACATTATCCGGCAGGCCCGGAACACAGACACTCTGATTATTCTTCCTCGCCAAAACCCGTGAAGATCGCCAGCGCCGGTTGCCTGTACGTTACTCGTCTATTTATCACTGAAATACTTGACGATATTTCACGTACTCTTCAGTGGGCTCTTCGCTTTCGCATCTACATCAATGGTTCTATCATTGTACAATACAAACATTCTCCACATTACCAAGCCTAACATCGTGGTGGGCATGGCCCTATTCTGCGGCGGACTCGCGCAGTTTGTTGCTGGGATGTGGGAGTTTCCAAGAGGAAATATGTTCGGTGCTACTGGTAGGTGCCCACATGGATATTTTCTCTAGGATATTTTCACGCAAACGATGATTTTCTCCGTGGAGAGATATTCCTCAAAGTATAATCCACCATCCTTGTATCATGAATTCAATAACAATTTACCGAGTGCTAAGGATTTTCCCTGATCGTTAGTGTTTACAATCTACGGCAGTTTCTGGATGTCCTATGCCACGATTCTCATTCCCGGCAGTGGGGCCATCGACGCGTACGGAACCAATACGACAGAGTATAATAACGCTGTGGGCATCTATCTCACCGTTTGGAGCATAGTCACTTTCCTGTTCACGTAAGTCAGATCCATCATTGTTCTGATACAATTGACTCAAAAGTAGTTTTACTGATGCCTAACTTTTTGCAGAACTGCCACGCTTCGTACAAGCGTTGCTTACATTGCTCTGTTCATTTTCCTCGGCCTAACATTTGGTATACTTGGCCTTAGCGATCTTCACGGCACTGGCTCTACAGGGTACGTCTTTCGATATGCGCATTCAGACTTGCACTCTCATGTCTGAGACGTTAGCATTCTCAGAGCGGGAGGGGTTCTAGGCATCATTACTGCATGCATTGCGTACTACATCGGCCTCAGCGAGCTCCTTGCTGCAGACAGACATTCACTCTTTGCACTACCCACCGGCGTCATCAGAACGGCCGACGACGACTAGGGGAATGCGCAGACGATGATTCTGGCTGTCACTTTGTTATCACTCTTGTTTATGGTCGTCTTTCCTTGGTTTCTTGCCCTGGAGGCTGCCATCATACTAATCTATTTATCATTCCTTGATTCTATGCCAGAATATCAGTCGAAATCCTTTAGTTTTCAACTCCCCTCACATTAATGTAACAATTCTGCTATCTAATGGGAACACACCGATGACTTTCGTGGCAACCCGGACGACAGATTGACAGACAACGGAAATCAAAGAAGTGGGAGCACTTCAGCTAATCACGACTACTCGCTGCGTTCGTCACACGAATGACAGTTGTCGACATAAAAGTACTATTGAACGATGGCTGTAATTTATGATATGTTATGGTTTTTATGAGCAAATTACGAATACTATTGGTGCACCTCCATGATTTTCATTGCGAGTGACGACGATTTATTTGAAGTTGTCTGAGGGGTTTCAAATTTACAATCTGTGACCCTCGACATTAAATGATGATGTCGTACTGGAAATGGGGTTCAACGCATCCGAGTCGATGAGTTGGTCCCAACAAATTAAGTACTCAGGCTCTCCATCTACAACATGTGTTACTCAGGGCCTCGAAGTGGCAGCTTTTATAATGCTCATTCATGCCCCGCATGAAACAAGTATTATATCATGGATATTGTACGTCCTTATCTAAACACTCCTCCTGCCACAAGAGCGTTACAACTCTGTATTTACTGCAGCCAACAAAGGTTTGCAAGGTAAGTCTAGTGTAAGTCCTGACTCTTTCCGACACATGCTAACTGTGTCACGTCCCCCTTGAACCTTCTCTTCCAGGCACCCCTCATGATTATAGTAACGTATCAAGCAAGGTATCAAGTCAGCGAAAACTGATATCAAACTGAATAGTAGTGGGAAATTGAGCGATACATCACTACAGACTCCAGAGGGAAAAGAGGTCACTGGCAGGAAAGTGTTGCATCTCCTTGTATGCCGGTGGACTCAAGTCGAAGTGCCAATTATTCACCTCATAAAAAAAGCATCGCACATGGGCGTCGCATTTCCAATTCGGTCTCTAGTTTCAGTATGAACCAATAGCAATAGTGATCCGACGCTTGTAGGAGAGCATCCCATATGTCGGTTTGCAGATTCACAGGATAATCATGGCATAGAGAACCTTAGATGAAATGACCCCACACTAACGATAGCGTTGTAAGCCGATGCTGGCGTACCACAAGATGAGGAGTTTTAGGCTTTAGCAGTGATGGCGAAAATATCCTGAAACTAAACACGCTATCGCAGGAGTAGAATTTGAGACCGAGCAGTAGTTCATCTGGTCGATTGTTCAGTGGTAGGATGGGTTTTGGTGTCAGTACGGATAGGCAACGAGAAAGACAACCGGCGTTTGGCCCCGGGAGGTTTAAGACTGCCAGGCTATTCGATTTTGATCGTGAGCAAGGAGCGGGTGGGGAGAAGGCTGCAGCGGGAAGCCCCCATCATACGAGTTAACGGAGAACCCGACGTTTACAGCGTGGCGGCTACCCCGACGACAACGGCACCGACGAGGGGGCCGAGAGAGGGCAAATTGACAGGCTAGGGAATGTAGATCGGAGGTAGAGAATGAAGCCTAATGAGGGTGCGAGGTGAGTGGATTGAGGACACAGCTGCCATGCAGGGCAGGAGTACAAGCTGGTGGGAACTTAGAAGCTGACTCGATACTTTGATTTTGTCAATGAACACCAATGAGTGAGGAACGTCAATGATGCAGATGACGTTCCATCCTCCTCATTTGAAAGTCTAAGTAGAAATCTCGGTGACGTTGGTCAGAGGAAAATTCTGTGTGGGGATTTAAGTGCGTCAGGGAACGGTCGTCCATGGATCAGCCAGTGGATTCGAAATGGGATCTCACAACTTTGAACCTGTAGGCCCGTCCGAGTCTCAGTGAAGTTGGGGGTGATACAGGCGACAGGGGCTGACATATAGATATTAGGCATTGGAGGATATAGACACAGGTGAACATGACTGTGACAATCACTTGTCCCGGACGCAACTCTACTTCCGCTTCAGCAACTCCCATTCTCATACTCAAACGTCGATACAGCAAGTTTCCCAGTCTTTGGAAGTTTCGTTCAAACGGTGTTATTAGTCAACCGTAATGTGAATAGGGGCTTTTTCTCACTATGCGAGTGGATTGCATTTCAAATCAAATCAACCCTCACTCCTCGCCTTCTTCCCCACTTTCCCCACCCCTATCCTCATCCACCCCCAACCCAAACCAAATCCCCAAGTTCTCCCATACCTTCTCCCTCGCCCCCTGCCAACTCTTCCTCCTCATCTCTACACACCCCACACAGAACCCCGCCTCTACCCACGGAGCATCCATCAGTGCCTTTAGCCCACACACCACATCAAACGCGTACTCCTCCATTAACCCCGACTCGTGCACCAGTCGCATGTGCGCTAACGGAAGCCCTGGGGTCGTAGTTGTACACGGTTGAGGAAGGATGCCGTTTTGGGCCTGATTGGCATTGTTACCATGGGCGGCAGTAGCAACGGGGACAGCATTTGGACAACGCATGAAATCCTTTGCAACGGACCCAGCTGTCATAATCCACAACGAGGTCAAACGCTCCCTCGCCCGAGTCAATGCATCTTTATCTGCACCACCCAGCTTTGTATGCCTCTTCCTCCCCCCGCCTCTCGTCCCTGTGCCCGTACCTTCTAGCGTGTCATCCTCATCATCTGCATCTCCCTCTCCCGCATCATCCGTATCGTTCTGGCCATACCCCGGCGATCTCACCAGCTCGTACATCGCGCGCTTCATCACACGTGTGAGACCACATAAACGTGCTAGAGCGAGACTCTCCGTAGCATGTGGGATGCGATTCGTGCTGAGGTCTCTGAGGCGCGGGGACCACATCTCCTCGAGCTCCCTGGTAGCCCACTCTTGGAAGGCCGTGAATGAGAGGGCGTGTGAGGCACGCAGGATGGAGAAGAGTGTGGGGAAAGGGGGTGGGGTGTGGATGTACGTTCTGGAAAAGTAAACGAAAGGGTCAGGGTTGTGGTCAATCATGTCAGGAAGAATGACATACATGGCATCGTCTAGCGCGTCTAGTAGTGTCGTGAAGTCGCGCACGCTGATGTCTAGCCTGTCGAGGTGCAGTACGCCATCGTCATATAGCTCTGGTGCAGCATCGCCTTGTTCGAAGGTGAGACGGAACCACTCGCCGTGTTTGGCTAGGTGGCTACGTTGGAGCTTGAACCGTACATGGCCGATCTGAACGAGGGTATTTCCATCAAGTTCCCAATGCTTAGGGTGTTTGTGGAAGGATGAATGAGATTTGTTAATTCTTGCGCGTTTAGAAGGCGGGAGTTTGAACTGTTGTGAGGGAGAGGTGGAAAGGGTGGACGTAGGGGTGACTGCTGTGATAGTAGATTGAGAGGAGAGGTCGGAATGTTTTGGTTTTGATTTTGGGGTGGGTCTGGGCTGCGAGGAACTGGGTTGGCTGGAGGTGGATGCTGACAGAGCTGTGAAAAACGGTAAACATCAGAAGGATTATGGGATAGTGGACACGAACCAGCTTTTTTGGCGGAAGAGGAAGGTATAGGTTCGCGGTCTGAATCCGAAGATAAAATTTCGATATATGTGCGATTATCCATAGTGAACTCGCTATATCTTCGTTTTGAATGTTTTGGTGTTGATTGAATCAAAGTCGGGCTTTGTGAAGTTTGACACTTTATTGAAAGGAGGTGTTCTTGTTCTTGAGTGTCGATGTCCATCTTGACAGCATAATTTACTGTGTCATCCACGACGGTATTGGAACGGCTCTTCTGGCGTGGGCGTTGACTTTTGCTTGGTGTGGCATAGGCTGGACGTGTATCTGCAAGCATTTTTTCCACGCTGGGAAGGTCGTCCGACTCATCTGCATCAGATGGGGCCAAAACGAGATCAGATACGTGGAGTTCTTGAGAAGGAATTGGAGGAGACAAAGGAAATGGACGTGGAGTGGGAGTAGGAGGGATAGGAGAGCCAACGTCTTTTGTTGGAGTCAATGCGATTGGCGTAGCATACGGTTCAGTTGGGTCTATTTTGGAAATAAGAGTCGCGTCAAAAAGAATATTAGAATATTTCAAGTTTCACCGCTATGATCAAGCTGATCCACTGGTTGTAATTTAGTATGCAACTATATTTCAAAAAAATTCAGATGGCTTACCTGGTTCGCTATCTTGACTGTCCATACTATCATCATCGATCACGTCGCTTTTCACCGCAATAGGTGGAACTTCCATCCTAGCTTGAGAGTGAATTGTGAATTGCAACACTTGTCACTAATCATGTGATGTGACACCTCGCTATTGTCACAGTTGAACCAACTCTACTTCTTGGTCGATCTCTCTCCCATCCAAAGACGCCGTCTGGCTTTAATGACGACCTTGGGCCAGTTTTGGATTCATTACCATTCTCGCAAACCTGACATGCAGTGATTACTGTAGAAGGATTGCGGTTTCGCGTTCTCTGATTGACTACTAGTACTGACGATCATTCTGCTGCTATAACTTTACCAGCCTGGGCTATGGGTGCTGTACGCCGAGTATGATGTTGCCATCGCATTGATGATCCGTCCTACCTGAACTCCCAGAGTCGCATCAAAGTTTATTTCTATTGTGAACTTGACGAGTCATACATGTGCAGACCGACTCGATCTACAAGCTAGTAATAAGGGTACGAATTTACAGAATATCTCTGCACTATCCTACTAATAGACATTCACTCCAGCTATGGCTGTCAAATGTCGAACGATCATCCATCTCATCCTCAGCGGATCAGCAGGCTTATCACCACCCACACGCCTTCAAGTTGCATCACCCTTGACTCCGGATCCTGCCCTTCGCACACGTTGTATACACAACATCCCTGGGACCTCCACGCTACCCACTGTCGTTTGAAAAATGACATAATGCCACACCCCTACCTCGTGCAATGCTAGTGGGTCCCTTCATTTGAGCTTATCTAGACGCCCATGGATTGACAGCACGAAATCAATCCCTCTAGAATCCGCACATATTGCTTAAAGCTCTCATGAACCCGCGGAAGCATTCCATTTTAAGTGTAGGACGAGGCGAACAACAGTTTGATGCGTTCCGACGATGCGGAGCTTGTAATATATCTGACATTCTGGGGCTCGAGATCCACACCGCATGGAGGTCACACTTCATTTTCCAGCCAGCTAAAGACGAGGGGTACTGTTGTTACCCCGCTTCTGATCTGGTATGTTCAATCTATTTGTCGACATGTCACATTGTTGGACTGGGGCCTTTTTACATTGATGGCAGTGGCTGTGTACGAATTCATAGCACGATGACTTCGGGATTTCGAATCAGTCGTGAAAATTCTGCTCGTTGGTGGGCAATTCAGGTGTAAAGAGAACAAGCCCCCGAACGCTACGGGACACACTGGCATCGCACTGGAACAGGAATTCAAGGACATCCGTGATCATCGAGTGTTCCATCTTATCGATATCGCCGATGACTTTAGATCAAGCTAATAATAGTTGTTGCTCTAGCGTTTTACGGAATGTATGAATACGTCACGTCAATTGAGTCCTCGTTCTTCTCTCATGTGTTCATTACCCTGGTGACCGTTTGACGTAATGTGCAGCGCCAGTCCGGTTATATCAGCGATATCCTGAAAGTAGTAACCCTGCAGCATATATGTATATCGAGAGACACCGACGCGACTGTTGTTGAAGCAAGTTGGTCGTTGGTCGCCCTGTCCTTATACACACTGTTGCAGAGACGCTTCATCCATCAAATCTTAAATAACTGTGCCTAGCGCCGCCCATCAATGCATCACTCCTTGTTGTTTAGATGGCCGTGCAAATTTTGTTTACCGTCAGACCACTTGTGACATATTCGGTTCTTGTCCCTTTTTGGGGCGTGTAAGCGTGGAGGCATAAAAACCAATCCATCAATTCACAACGCTCCCCCCAATTCCACACCTTTCCTCCTCTGAGTCTTCTCATTTTTCTACTACCTTGCCCTCAAAAATGTCTCACGACGGTTCGTTACACCCATTGTATCATGAAAACGTCCCAGAAAATAGTTACCCTCTCTCTTCCCCAGGCTCTTCGAGGATCGCCAACCCCGGTTGCCTGTGCGTCCTCATGTCACCTGCTGCCGATTTGTGCAATCAACCACTAATACCTATCGTCCAGGGGGCTCTTTTCCTTTGCATCCACAACGTTGATCCTATCTCTGTATAATGCTGGTGCGCGCAACATCGCAGCCCCGAATGCTGTCGTTGGCATGGCCATATTCTGTGGCGGCCTTGCACAATTCATGGCGGGGATGTGGGAGTTCCCCAGAGGAAATGCATTTGGAGCTACAGGTTAGTGGTCTGTTCACCCAATCAGCCTGTCTCAGCCATCTTCGTTCAACGAAAACTAACGATATTTTATCAGCATTCACGTCTTATGGCGCGTTCTGGATGTCGTACGCAACCATCTTGATTCCTGGCAGCGGCATTATCGATGCTTATGGGACCGACAAGCAAGAGTTTGCTAACGCCATTGCTATTTATCTGACTACCTGGAGTATAGTCACATTCTTATTTGCGTACGTGTTCTACCTTTACTTCTCTCTCCAACCCCTCACGATCGATTTTCTTAGCATTGCCACTCTCCGCAAGAGCGTCGCGTTTATCTCGTTGTTCATCGCCCTTGCTGTTACATTCGCCCTCCTCGCTGCTGCTAACTTTAATGGCTCTGCCAAGTGAGCACTTGCATTTGTTCTAGCAGCGTTTCGTGACTGACCTTCCAATAACAGCGTTGCCAAAGCAGGAGGCATTCTCGGCGTTATCACTGCGTGCATCGCATACTATATTGGCCTCAGTGATCTGCTTGAGGCAGAGGCTCATGCCGTTGTAAAAGTGCCTCTTGGTGCCCTCTATAAGTCCAAAGTTTAGGAACACTGATGACTGTCTTTTTCGGGACGCTTGTATACCCTCACCCACATTCCTTTGCAACCTTGTCCTATAAATTATTCATCGCTGGATTCTGTCTGTACGACCGCACCGCTCTTGGCGAAGGACATTGCAGACTTTGTTTGCTAGCTACATGTATATACAATATGTGTCTTATACCAAAAAGTGAAGTGATAGTGGTAATCGTTGTCTCATAAGCGGGAAATCAAAAAAACGAAACAAACGGGAATAGCATTCAAAGCCGATTGTTACGAGTGTCTAGCGGCAATGCCCCAAATCTTGTATAAAACGACCAATTTCAGCCTTCAACGTCCAACACTTGGATGAGCATGTATGGCGCTGACCTCTATGCCCACGTTCATCAGTTTCATTGACAGCCGTCCAACGCCACTGACTCCCATTCACCGGCTCCGTGTGTGCCTCGCCGTTAGTATCTGCTGTAAGGAACCTACCTTGAAAGTCATATTCTACAACACAACAAACTGTCATACATGCATTAATCAAGTCGAGACCGCGCCACGTGTCGTGTATCTTTCGACATGTCACAGTCACCAGTGTAGAACTAACGCTGAGTCGCTGGTACTATAGGCACTAGTATCTGTTGCTGTTTTCCACGATTCCGCTGAACACCATCCACCACCAGAACACCATCGAAACACTAAACGACTCGGAGGTTTTGGCGCCTCGAATGCGAGCGCCAACGCGTCCTATCGGGCGCGGAAAGCGAAATGCTGCTATAGTATTGAATGAGGCTGGCTGGCGTGGACGTCACAGTGTCGCCAGCACAGTCGCGATGCCGGTTTCGTACGCGATGGTTGCTGCCGCTTAATCGGTGAACAAAGTACCACATAATGTTACCATTGTTCCACCGAGGATGGAAAGGTTTTATGTTATGATTCAACTTTGGTGACTGGCAATGCCATTGTCTTGAAGGTAGTAAGAACTCAATCACCACACACGCCAGGACAAAAAGTGGACGAGATATTCGTTTTATTCCATGCTACGTCGCTCTCGTTTGGTTTGCAGTATCATCTGGAGCCTGAACGATGCACAACCCCTTTAACGTAGGCAGACGGTAAGAAGCCTGTGCCTCCCTAGATTTCTGTGCCCACATTCTTCAAGTTTCGTCTCTCTAGAAGACGGATGGAAAGATAGTATTCAAAAGAGACACATATAACTGAGGGTTACACATGGATATGGTCATTGTTCAACAATCACCTAGTAAATAAGATATGGGACATTCAGTATTCAATCAGGATTCCAGGAACATTCACAAGAACTTCGGCTGCAGCGGAGTCTGGCATAAGTACATCGCCAGTGTAATTCCCTATCAACCACGCCCATGATGATGCATCTCCCATGATGGTGTCTGCGTCGCACCTGGAGGCATCCCCAACGGAATCTCATTGCCGAGCCGCTCCAGATGTTCCTTTTCGATATGTAGCCTGTTCTTATCGAGCCAGTCCATAATTTTGTCCACTCTTCGGCATTTTCTGTACACGTTGAAGTCGGGAAATGGATCATAGAATTGTTCGACCCAGTCGTATGTAATGATCCCGACATCGCCCTTGCACATGATAGCTTGCCTCAACAGATCAACGCAATGATCTTTTGGATAGATTGGTCAGGTTTTATTCCGTTACTCACAAAATAGAATGGACAAGAAACATACCCATGTGATATTTCATAAAAATTGGTCTTGTTGTCTGCCATTGCTGCATTTTTGGATACTCATCAATGTATATGTATTTCCTGAAAGAATCCTTTATATTGTTTCGAAATCAATGTAGAATTTGATATCTCAAATATTATACGCACCACGCAATGTAACAGGTGGACAATGTCCAGGGCACCCATGCTTCCACCGCCATCCTCCTCACTGAAACGAACATTGGAAGGCCGACCATCTTTGTGTAATTTCTTAAGCTCTTCGTCAGAAAGCCGAATTAACTTCACTGATAGCAGGGTGACAATGACATCAGTGGAGAGGTAGTACAGTGTGAAATTCTGCACGTACTACTAGTATTCCATGTAAGGCGGTCCCAAGCAGCGTCCACCTCGGGTCCAGAACCCATGTATGGAGATGTGGTATCAAATACACCGTCCACTTTCATTAATTCATACTCGACCGCCTCAAATGCAGGAGCTGTAAGTAAACCACGAGTTAAGTGCAAACCTTTTATATTTCAAATTGAAATGATCCTCCGTCAGTTCAAGACAAGCGGCGACGGTGGGAGGTCCAGGCTTTCTGATCAATTGCGCACAAAAGAAGAGTATATTGACAGAGAGTAGGCAGGCTGGGATCAACCATAGTAGAAAGTGGCGTGGTGACCGCCTTCTGACTGGCTCAGGTGACTGCTCATCTTCAATAGACCGATCAAGTAGCTTTTCTAGCGACCCATTGAGGTCTTGGTGGAGAGGGGAATATTTGGGAGACGAGTTTTCCATCTACGGAGGCACTGAGTATTCAATGAGAACTAATTTTTACGCAGGGCAGGGTGGTTGAGCTCATTTATACCATAGGTGCCTGATGATTCGGAACTTTTAGAGCTGGGGATCCGAGTGTTCGGTGTAATCCAGGCATAGGCCATCGCGCTTCAGCATCAACGTCACAGGCCAGAGCGACAAAGCCGCCAGCTACCAGATCAGCAGGCTACACCTCTAATTGTATAAATGCTCTGGAGGGCAGAGGATGAACGTCACATACTTAGCTGGTAGCTACAGTACCATCTCCTTAGATAGGTGGTACGTGGAGAACAAAGGGCTGGTGCCGAGTTGTCGTAACACATCTGCCCTAATCTCCGCTTCAGCTAGATTGGGCCAGAATGTCGAATATTTTGAATAACTTCTCCTTGAAGTAATAAAAGGTGATTAAGAAACAAGAGACCTGGAACTTTCCAAATATAACACTCAGCATCTTGTTTACAAGGGGGCGGCTCCAGATACAATGAACCAATGGTAACACATGCCAGTGAAAGTTGAGGCACCGTCATCAAGCCTGCTCGATTTGGTCAAGTCTTGTTTGCACCCCTCCAAAAGTAAACGAACCCCATAAACGTTATTCGTAAACTGGGTCTATCGTTTCCCACCTACTATCCGTAACAGTTAGCAAACGCTGATCCTATTGAAGTGCCAGAAGCAAGTTCCGAGTTCTCAATTTTGAGAATGAGGTATTTTTGTCAGGGTGAGCTCGCTGGATGTCTCACCGATCTATTCGTG
>QLOJ01000844.1:0-11521 GCA_003313625.1 Tricholoma saponaceum
CAGACGGAATAGGCTCCATGACATCAACAACCATACGCATCCTCTCCTCTTCCTTCTCCTCCCACTCCCTAACCGCCATCTCCGCCTGTAACCTCTCCTTCTCCTCCTTCTCCTCCATCCAATCAAGGGTTCTCCTAACTTTATCATAGCTGACAAAATACGACCCTCGTTCTTCGAGAAGTTTCTTCCGTTCCTCCGTGTCCGGGACTTCGCTCCACGCGCACGGAAGCCATGGGTAACCCTTCCCACCGTAACGTTGTTTCGATTTTTTATCATGCTCACTAAGAGCTTCCCAATCCATTGGGTGGAGCCGTTCTTCGGCTTCTTCGTATAATACCCATTCGAGGTCGAGAAGGCGTCGAAGGGTTTTACCGAGGATGGGAACTGTGCGGGGAGATTGGGAAAGACGATATTCGAATTCGGCGATTCCTTTGTATTGGTCGAAGAGTTCGGGGATGGGGGATGGGTGGGTGTTTGTGGAAGTGGAAGTGGAAGAGGAAGGGGATGGGGCTGTGTAGGGTGGTTCGTGGGCAAAGTCGCGTACTTTGATGTTGAGGGAATCGAGTTGTGCGAGGATGGATTCGGGGTCTGGGTCTTCGATCTCGGTTGGTGCGGGTGAAGGTGCACGTATGGAAGTGGCGTCGTGGATTGTTTCCTGTAGAGTTGAGGTTGAGTGGGGTAAGTTTAATTTAGATGATAAACATACGTTGTCAACGGGGATAGAGATAGAGTGTGTTATGAATTCGGAGCTAGTACGAGTCATAGCAGGCTCTGAAGTTGCACGATTCTTGTTGGTATTGCGATTTGGAAAAGTGATAGAAAATCTGCCACCGACTGCAGTGGTGAGAGAAATGTTCATGCCGTATGGGCCGGTAAGTGAGAAAGTACGCATGTCGGGTAAGCAGAGTTCGGATTGAGTGTGTTGAGGGATTGGGAAAGAACGAAAAGTAGGAGACTTATAAGAGGATGGGGGGGCTTGGATTGGCATTGTTCTTGTTGAACCATATGGGCCATCCAGGTCAAAGCGACCATCAAAAGTAGTTGACATCTCAAGGTCAAAGCGTTGGATGTCACGTTATTGTTCTGATCCAATGGGTTCTGGCCTGGGCGAGTCCTGCGTATCCGCTGACCTGCCGTTGCTCCTCGTCGTCGTCGTCGTCGTTGTCGCCGTCGTCGCCGTCTACTTTTGAGGTGGATACTTCCGATCCCGATACTCCGACCCGAACCTATTGTTCCCTCTTTTGGACCCACCGCGGGCGGCGGCCGCTAACTTGAAGTCACTACAAGTCATTCAACCTGCTTTGGCACTGACACGTGTATTGCTATGCCAACATCGCCTTATGGAGCATGCTCTGGTGGTTTGGGGCAATTTTGTAACTGATTCGGTTATGGCAAGTCCAGAGGCTCAACTCCGAGTCAGCTGTATTTACGTCCACCCATCCTTGCGTCGTCAAAATTCCTGTACAGTCATACTAAGGAGTAGGCAAGGCAGCTGTGTCTCGTCCTTTGTTCAGACATACATATATGACTCAGGCTTACTCCAGTCAGCACATCCCGTATACATTTCGCCACTGGAACAGCAGCAAACACGTTACTTGAATAATGACTCCCGGGCCATATTCAAGCGATTGTTTCTGGAACTCCGAGTCTAGCCTTAGATTGACAACCTACTGGAATTTGCAAACCTCTCGTCTATCGCATCTTTCTCTTACCTTCTCCGAGTCCCCATATCAGGCTTCCGCATCGAACGAGTCGCCTTCCAACCCTTCTTCAACCTCCTCCCTAAATGCGAATAACTACGGCCCGATATGAAGTATACAGACTTTTCAATTCCATTCGCAACAATTGATCGCGTCCTTCCACCAATGACCACCGCTTGGTATGTCCTTTTTGAATTCTTTCAGCTGAGTCCTCCCCTTGTCGAGCTCTAATTCTATTCTCCCCAAGCTTTAGTATTGTCCTCACCTCCTAGAAAGACACGAAATACATAAGTCTGGCAACGGGAGACTGGAGCTGTAGAGGCAAACTTGTTCTACCGCTTGACCCGTGTCCAGATCTTTCTCCGTCGGATTGCTCATTTCCAAATAGGCAAGTCGTTGAACATTCGACCTGAAAGATGAGGACATCGGCTTGATGGTGTTAGTTCCGTGGCGAAGAGGCGCCAGGGAAAGTTTACCACTGTAACTGACGACGAATGTGTCATTAGGACTGACCTGTACAGTAGCGCAGTGGCGCCTGAAATGTCAAAATAAACTGGTAGTTCCTTATTGGAAACATACTCCAAAAAAGTTTTCCGGCCCAGCCGGGTCCCACAAATACTGCGTATGTATCCCCAGACTGCGGACAAAACTTCAAGGCCACACTATTCGAGATGAACTTGAAGCCCGGTAAACATTGAATATTCAATGCTCAGCATATAACTTACATATCATATATAATAAGTAATAGAGCAGGTTACGTTTGTGCGGTGCTAAGAAACACACAATTGGTGTGCTTCCGGCACATGCAAAGGTCATACATACAATAATGAAATAGTACAATGAAAAACATAGAGATACAAAGGGAGAGTAGCCCAATATGATGAAATCCTTGAGACTGGTCATATGAGGGTGGGGATGATGAATCAGGATGGAATTGGTGAGGATGGGGTATAGCAGCCTCGTGGATGTCGTGTTTTAGTTCTGAGGCTGAGGATGACGTGGCCCCTACGAAGCCTGACAGTGAAGACAATTTTGACTGGCTCCCATCCTTCGATCTGCCGCATCAGAGTCGCTGGTTAACGGGCAGCTGGCGTCTACGAGTGCGGACTTTATAAAGAAATTTGGGGAGACACAAGTCGTCATCATCATCTGACGTGTCTACTGGGGGCGTGGTGGCACCATCAGACGCACAGGGGACAGTATCGTGAATTGCACAATCCTGGACAGTGACGACGTCGCAAGTTTTCTCAGCGCAACTGTCTGGGAGAGTCGTGATCTGTGCATGCAGTTGACGGTTTGGTGAGTCGATTCGAATAAAGGAAGAAGGATACTCACGAAGAGGGATGGGGTATCACCGCTAGGAAGGATGGTATCTTGTGTTTTGGTGTGGACGTCCATGTTGAGCATTACTGGCGTGAGAGGTGATGGAGTCAACAGCGACCTTATATCCTTTGTAACAAAAGTGGCGTTCCCCTTTAATTCTAACGGCTGTGGTCCGGCGTTGAAAAAAGAGGCACTGTCGAAAATGCTATGCAAAGTTGGCAGGCAACGTACTTACGTAAGCAGTCAAAACTTGACCGAGTCCGAGTCGCTCCTTCATTTTCAGCGCTTCAGGGGAACGAGGAAAGGCACTGCAACCCCAGATAAGTATCACCAACTTCACGCGGGAAGCTAGTCATGAGATGACAACCAGGCTCGCGCTCCTTTTCTGGGTGTTTTTAGCCCATTTAGCAGGGATATATCTATTCACTCGCGGATTCTTGTTGACGCGCTTATCTCTGTCCGACTACACTACTTGCTCAAGTGAAGAGCCATGTTCGTTACCACCAACACACAGTCGTGCTGTGCTTCTTATTATAGACGCTTTACGATTCGACTTCGTTACATCGGATCCGCCAAGCCCAATATCTCCATTCCATCATAACATTTTGACACTCCCGCGAGACCTCACGGCCTCCAATCCCCAGAACTCGTTCATTTACAATGCATACGCCGATCCCCCAACCACAACGCTGCAACGGATCAAAGGCCTCACCACCGGCTCTTTGCCGACCTTTGTTGACATAGGAAATAATTTTGGAGGCTCCTCAATCGCGGAGGATTCGATTATAAAACAGTTGCATTTAGCGGGGAAAAAGGTATGAATGTTTATGATTCGTTACCGCACTCCATTTACGATTTGCTCAAGCTAGGCTGCGTTTATGGGAGATGACACTTGGATGTCTGTCTTTCCCACCTCCTTTGAACCAAATATGACATTCCCCTACGATTCCTTCAACGTCGAAGATCTGCATACTGTCGATGAGGGTGTCATCAAACATCTTTTTCCTCTATTGGAAGATCCGACTAAGCCTTTCGATTTCCTCATTGGCCACTTTTTGGGTGTCGACCACGTCGGTCACCGTGTAGGTCCCGACCATCCCAGCATGAAGGCAAAATTACAGCAGATGAACAACGTATTGGAACGTGTTGTCGAACTTCTCGACGACGACACCCTTCTCGTTGTACTGGGGGATCACGGCATGGACCGCTCCGGTGACCATGGCGGTGACGGAATCCTGGAGACATCATCGGCTCTTTGGGTGTATAGCAAAACACAAACAATTTCCCAGACGAGCTTCCAGGTACCATCGGGTCTCGTGCGGTATACGACATACCCTGGCTCAACAGTCCCCCATCGAGCTATACAACAGATCGATATCGTTCCTACGCTTTCCCTCTTGCTTGGACTTCCCATTCCCTTCAATAACCTAGGAACCATCATCCCCGAGTTATTCTGGCGAGACCGCAAGGGCACCGACCTTACGCATGCCCTTAAACTCAACGCTGCCCAGATCAAGACTTATCTCGATACGTACCGTTCCAGCCCTTCGGGTGGCGAACTGGATGATTCATGGCAAGCATTGCAATCTGCGTGGAAGGCCACTGAAACCACTTCCGACGGAGAATCAGAATGGATCCCACTTTCCAATTATAATTACGTTGCGTTATCTGCATGCCGCTCTATGTGGGCCCAATTCAATCCGGCACTTATGGGTCTAGGACTTTCGCTGCTGGGCATTGGCCTTTTTGCGACGTGGTCTGCATATACTGGGCTCTCGCTGGCTGAACGAGATTGGGACTTATGGCTTAGCGCGCATCTCCCAAAATGCTTTCTTGGCGCTGCGGGAGGTGCCGTAGTTGGGTTCGTCGGATATTTGCCTCTCGCCTCGTATCTTCCGGGGATAGATGCCACAGATTGTATTATTTTTGCAGCCATGCTTGTTTCTTCTCTGATCCTAATCATCTCTTCTCCGCCACCGATCTCCATAAACGCCATCAAAACCGCACCAATCATACTCATCCTCCACACTCTGGCGTTCTTTTCCAACTCGTTCACATTTTGGGAAGACAGGATTGTACTATTCCTCCTCGTCACTTCCATCGTTCCATACGCTCGTATAGGATTCTCCGCCCCCGTTCCTCGCCTTAGATACCGAATCATTGGGTTCTCTCTACTCTTCGCCCTCTGCGTCCGACTCATGGCCATTAGCACCATTTGTAGGGAAGAACAACAACCATATTGCCACGTCACCTTCTACGCCTCCTCAACAATACCTTCGCCACCTTTCCTGGTGCTGCTTCTTGCTGTACCCGTTGCTTTCGGCTTACCACTGGCCATCAGACGATTCTTGCATATCACACGTTCGGACCTTGGGCTCGCTCGACCGTATTTGTCCGTGATTATGTACCCGTCGTTGATCAGTGGCACGGCTTACTGGGTATTGGAATGGATTGATTCTGGAGGTATTATTGACGATGGATGGTCACCGTTTCTGCGAATGGGCCGAACCTGGTTAGCGAGATTGGCGTTTAGCGTCGCCCTGATAGGCGGTGGGGCGTTCTGGTGGTCGGTCCCCATGTGCTTGGAAGTCAAAATTGACGAGGTCGGCGAAAAACGTCAAGTGAAGGTGCTTGGGTACGCCAATGCCTTTGGATCTCCTTACTTTGTGTTCTGGAGTATAGGCTTAACCGTTGTCTTTGCGACTACCCAACTGACGGGCCAGCTGGTTCTTGCACTAGCCACCATCGCATTGTTGGCGTATCTAGAAGTGCTGGACAGTGTCCGTGATGTCAGGAATATTGAGGCAGCGTTCGCGACGGCCACGCCCTCGGCGCTTCTCGATGCCGATGCACCCGCAAATCAATCGCCCCCCATCCGATTCGGTGACGTGGTGCCTGTGGCTCTGCTCGGAATACATGCATTCTTTGGCACAGGACATCAATCAACCATCTCATCAATCCAATGGAAATCTGCATTCCTCCTAACGCCAACTCTCACTTATCCCTTCTCACCGATGACAGTCGTCCTGAACTCTGTTGGCCCGTTATTCATTATGGGACTTGCAGTGCCATTGGTGGCACTGTGGAATCGTGCACCGTTGTCTACTCTCACGTCTCCCGAAACTAAAATTAAAACCAAAACCACCGAGTCGGATGATCGATCCAGTCCCGATGTTCAAGTAAAAGGAGAAAGCACGCTCGCTGCTTTGGGGATTATGATGTACTTTGTGACACTGTTAATTGGAACGGCTGTGAGCGCGGCTATTCTAAGGCGCCATCTTATGGTATGGAAGGTGTTTGCACCTCGCTATATGACGGGTGTACTTGGGGTGTTAGTTGTTGATGTAGGGGTGCTGGTGGGTGTTGGTTTGGGTGTGGAAAGGATCACTTACAGGATAGGCCGCTTGTTTAGGGGGCCAGCTGTAGGCAGGGGAAGTTGAATGCCAATAGTGGTACCTATAATAAAGCGTCAAATTGATATAGATCATTATAGGGCGTCAATGGTTGTAATGCAAGAGATTTTTCAGCGCTTGTGATGCTATTATTCCACGGGCGGTTAGGTTTCTGATGGATGTCTACTAGTAGAACATTCCCCGAAAGATGTGGCATGTCATCGATTCATCATCGGTGCAGGTCTGTTGTAGCCCCAAGAATTATGTAGGCACCAACCTACGGCAGAACGCATGGAAAACATCAAATGCACTCTATACTTACATGCAAGATAACAAAGATCCCAAATATGTATGCAATTATATAAATTAATCTACTGATACCACTTTTCCCTCAACTTTTTTCTCCGTACCATCGGCTTCGTGATCATAATCGCCAGCGCAAGCCCACTGATCGTAAACACCAGCTGCACCTTATTAAAGTTCTCATTGAGCACATCAAAAGTGTTCGATGGCGCCACGCGCGTAAGGAACATGTCGAGCCCATAGGCAAACACCAATGAGGTGGATTCGAGAAGGGCTGGGGACGTTATTACGCGTTGGGTGTTTGCGACCTGGGTCAAATCATTGTTGATTATAGGAGATCAAGAGTAATCAATGAAAAACCAACCTCGTAGTTGTGTGATAGCACACGCCTGGGGTCGTACGCCAGTACGGGTTCGTACGGTACGAGGAAGGCCTCCTGCTCCTCTGCCGTGACCTTTCGACTCGGTCGGCTCGGATTTAAGAGACGGCGTTGAATAGATTGAACTTGGTGGTTTTTGGTTGCCACTAGAGTCCACTGAGCAACAGAATGAAATTAGGATACAAAAGACATTACCTATCAGATCCTTATTCGTAATTCCAAACTTGGTGGAAGTCGGTGCCATAGCAGTAATCGCAAACGGGAACACATACGCCTGCTCAATAGTCATGACGTCCACGCTCTTACTCGAGTAAGAAGACATGTCCGAGCTACGTACCCACAACATCAGTACGAAATCAATTGACTCAACGCGAAAAAGAACGCACCTCATCGTCTTATCATCAATCCCCTTGCCTTCATACAACTCCACACTAACCATCCTCCACCCCTTCGTCTGACCCTGCCCACTAAAATCATCGTCATAATAATGATAAACCAGCCAATTCTCCACCAAGGACACCTTCACGTCACACCCCCCAGCAGCCGGAACTGCCACCCGGTATATCACGGTCCCTTTCGCTGCATCCACCACATACACACCACACTCTCCTTGCTTCGTCTTCCCAGTCGTAGTACCTGTCTGCTCACTCGAAACAGCCGCACCAGCACCAGACTCCGTCACCAGCACAAACAGCCTCGGATTCAGGTACTTATACAGCGTCGTGCGATTCACGAGCACATTCCCAATGGAAGCCACCTGCCCTCGGTGAGGCTTGATCATCGCCTTGATGGTCTCGCCCTCCGGGAAGGAGAGCGTCCAAGTAGGGTACCCAACGAACTGCTCGCTCGAATCGGGCCGCAGCATGAGCTGGTGCCCCATTATCTGCTTGGGTGTGCGGAGTGGGAAGTGGAGTGAGGGGGCGAGTTTCGTGAGGAGGGATTGTGTAGATGGGGTAGATGGGTAGAGATAAACCTAAGGGCGAATATCGTTAGTTTAACGGAGAAAGGGATAGATGAAAGATGAACCTGGAGGAACTCGTCTAGTAGGACGACGACTTTGGAGTCGTCATGATGTAGGAGATACGCCTCTACAATGGGGCCGGAGACGATATCCGTTCCCTGTAGGGCACCACCTGCCTTATTACTCTCGACTCCAGAGACATCTTCCCCGGTCAAGGCGTCAATATGAAAAACGACCGTATCTACTAGCGTCTGTCGGGCCAAAGCGGAAGTGCATCAGTAAAAATCTGAAATTCCATGAAAAGGGTTGCAAAACCTACATTCTTCGCTCTCCGTTGCGCAACAAGCACCACCTGCGGTCCCCTCGCCATCTTACCCTCACCCCCGCCGTCTTCTAGATCTCCAACCACAAAAATCTTCGCAACATGCATAATGCCACCCACGCCCGTCTCCCCGGCCCACCCAAGGCCAAGCACACGGCTCCATAGCACGCTCCCATCAGCTGAATCAAGCCCATACACTTTCCCAAGCATAGTCGCTGCAACAATGACTTGTCTGAACCCGAATGGATCCCGAGTCAATATCAGTGGTGCGTTGCTTGAGGGTGTAATGATGGCAGCGGGAGACGTGGCAGAAGCGTAAGAGCCGGTTGCGAAGCGCCTTATAAAGTTGACCAAGTATTGCGGGAAATTCTGTAAGACGAGATGGAAATTTAAGATGCTTGAGCAAGTGTAGGTGAGAACAATTCCTACCTGCGCGTCACGAATCTGCCTGCGTGTTCTTCCAATGAATGACTCTTCGCCTTCTCCACCGACCGCTTCAGCCTCAGGAAGTTCAACAAACTCTGCCGCTACGATATTCGCTAGGCCTTCTTCCCGTATCCATGTAAGATTGCCTAGCTGCCACAGCTGCAGCGCACCGGAGGAAGTCGTGATAAGGATGCGAGCGGGAGATGAAGCATCAACAGCTACCTGATAAGTTGGGTATGTAAATACCAGAACGAAGGAAGACATGGGTGGACATACATGCTCGATTATACCATGGTTGAGTGTCTCAAAAGGGATGGTTACATCTTCTGTGAGTGCTTTGGCACCTTCCACAGAGTGGCTCGAGACAGTGTCGAATTTTATTTTCTGGAAGAAATGCAGTTTGTTAGACAATGTTAAAAGAAGTATACAACGAAAGCTCACGAACCTGGAGCGACTGGGACCAAACGGCACGCGAAATGTGCACCTGGCCATCATTATGCAAACTTCCGCCAAATAATGGTTCCGATAAGCCTTCGTCAGTTGCCTACACCAGGACCACGAGTAAGTGTCAAAGCTAAGCACCGAAAACAAAAAAAAAAGAATCAAAAACTCACGACACCCTCAAACTCGAAAACGTCCTCTATACCGTCTCCTCCGACCTTAAGAACCTTACTAATCCCATCCGTCCCGATAGCCACAAAATGGCCATGATCACATAAACCGTTATCCACAATCCTCGCAAAGTTAACACCTTTCGATGACTTTACCTTGGCGTCGAGTGTAGATGTGAGAATAACGGATTTAGGGATGTTTTGCTCTAGCCAGACAATATGAGGGTGCAACTGGGTTTGTTGATTGTCAGGAGTCGGTGATGACAGGACGAGTAGCTCGCCAAGTGGTTCTGTGATGCTTGACGGGATGGCTTTGGTTGATAAAACAGCACCAGTGGATGGGTCCAAAGATGTGACGTGCACAGTGAATGATGCGAAAGATTTGGAGACGCCGACGGCATAGACTGCGTTGGATGTAGCGATAAGTTTTGAGTATATCGTTAACGAGCTATATATAACATCCATCTATAAATCAGTCGAGAGAATTTGAATGTAACCATCAGCATACGTTTGATCAGGGCTCGACCACGTCCATTTGACTTCGCCCGTTGCGCCATCAACGTGCGTTACCGTATGTCCATTACTCAGGACATAGATTCCTTCGGAATCATGAGAGAACACGACGTGTTTACCGAGGTGGTGCGGTTCGAATGGATGACCTAGCTCTGGTGGGTGTAACCGCTTTTCAAAGATAAGAGTTCCAGTGAGGGGTTCAAAGGTGCGGAGGGTGGATCCGCCAGGACCAGAGAGGGTTGCTATTACTGTTGGGAATCAGTAAGGGTAGATCGAAGAAGGGACTAGCAAACAGACCATTGTCGTGTTTATAAAACCCGGCTATTCGATCCTCGGTGTCGTATATATACCTCCATGCTATCCGCAAAAAATCAAATTAGATTTTTCACGAAATATAATGTTGTTAGACGCACCAACGGTCCCGTTGTTGGGATGTAACGCAGCCAATACATTATTACCTGTAGCAGCCAACACCAGACTTGTGCCATTCACATGGTGGAAGTTCGGTACAGTGAACGACGACCCGAGTAGAGGAACTCCGATCAATCGTTTATGCCAGTCAACGAGGCCGACATCGGATTCATGAAGTCCATTGATCGAGGGGATGATATATAGCAATGAAAAGAGCGGAGCCAGCCATGAGCGGCGTCCAGCAGACCACATCTAGGTACGGTTGTAGTCCTGGCTGGTTGGCAGAAGCAGGTCAATGGGAAAGTGAGGAAGACGATGAGCAAAGCGACGAGACGCGTTGAACAGGATTTTCACACGACAGATTTAGATCAAAAATTGCTACGCAAGAATTATATTACGCAGAGTGACTTTCCCGTTGCACCACTGAGGAATTCGACAAGAGGCCTCTACTCGAATATAGGGAAATGCAAAAGATGGTAGTTATTTGGAAATTGGAAACAACGATAGAGTACATGTTACAATACAAGCTGTGGTACTATTATACAAAATGCCGAGCCTAAATATACATATTACAACCAAGAGGCAGTCCAGACAAGTTATTTTACACTCCTCCCCCTCCGGCCAGCCTCGTTTACTCATCATTTAATCGTCAAATCGAAACCTTTTCTCTGAAGAAAACAACATCATGAATCTTGTTAAACCAACTTGGACTTCGCACTTCCCCATTCCTATTCGTCCCCACCGCTTAGTAGTCGTAGTAGCGGTGGCTGTGACGGCGGTGGTGGTGGTGTCGGTGTCTGCTGTGCACAACTACGGTGGGAGCCCCGCCTCCGTAGTAAGAGGGCATCATCCCATATCCGCCGTGGTAAGATGCGGGTGGCATAACCACGGGCGAAGGCATTACGGGGGGATAGTAGTGCTGTGAGGCACCGAAGAAGGACCGACGTGGACGGATATAACCACTGCTGTAGTGGGATCCTGCGTAGGAGGGAACGACCATGCTTCCTGCGGAGCTTGGGTAGTAGTAAGACATTGTCGGGGGGTTATGCGAAGTAGTGGTTGTAGTGTTTGTTAGAGGAAAGAATTGATGTGGGATGCGGTATGATATGCGATGAGAAAGAGTTGCAGTTAAGTTTGGGTAGAACTGCTGCTAGTCGTGAGAGGTCGTGAGGTCGTGAGA
>QLOJ01000851.1:0-20450 GCA_003313625.1 Tricholoma saponaceum
CCACAATCTCGCAGTCGCCGTTGACTGAGGACCTTCTGAGTCAGAACGATGGTTTAAGTAGGTCATCTGGCACTGACGCGGGAGTAGGTCTCTCCAATCCTCAAATTTCGCAAGGCAGGAGGCAGATGCTTGATCTAGTAAACCGTCTGCATAGCACAGGGTAAGCACGAATAGTTTACCAACCAACACCAAGGTTAATTTCGTATTCATAGAGTGTGCAAGTTGACATCGACCTGCCCCAGATTACCGTCATCAGCTCCCAGTCCGCAGGGAAAACCTCACTCATTGAATCGATTTCCGGCATCACTCTCCCTCGTGCAAGTGGACCCGGTGAGTTGACATTGCCAATATCTCTTCTATCACGTATTAAACTGGTTTTCAGGTGCCCAACGAAATGCCGCCTTTCACGCTCTGAGCTGCCTTGGAAATGTACAGTCTCGCTCCGCCGTACCAAAGATGGTCATGTCCGCGATGAAACTTTCGGCGAGCCCATCTTCGAGAGTGCAAAGTATAAGTCGAAGGTTGCATACGACATGCCCAGCTTGCAATCTTGAATCCAAGCAAACCGGCAAAGGATTTTCTCACTGCTAACAAGGATTCCGAATTCGGCGATCCCGGATTGCGTGATGCTCGACATTCGCGGCTCAGATGTTGCAGATCTTTCCTTTTGTGATCTGCCTGGTGAGGAATTTTACTGAAAGACATTGACGTATTCGCAACTCTAATCCCGTCTCATTCGTCTATAGGATTAATGTTGGGGCGAATGGTGACAAGAACGACATTGACCTCATCAAGACGACATACATCAAGAAACCCAGTTGTATCATTCTCCTGACTGTCACTTGCGAAAGTAAGCCTGCTAGTTGGGCCCGCCCCAACCTACTAACGATATCCGTCTGCAGCGGATTTCCAGAACCAAGGCGGCCAAGAGCTCGCAAAAGAGCATGACCAAGCTGGAAAGCGCACAATGGGTGAGCCTCTTGATTGGAGTGGATTGATTGATATTCAAGTTCTCACTCCGATCCAGGTGTTCTGACCAAACCTGACCGCATCCCGGTCGGTGATGAAGATAGCTGGCTATCCCTTATACAAAACGAAAAGGAGCCCCTCGAGAACAATTGATACTGCGTCAAGCAACCTGGACCGCAGGATCTCAAACATGGTATCACATGGACCGAGGCGCGTAAACCAGAGGATGAGTTCTTTTCGACGAAGCAACCGTGGAACGAGCTGGACAGAATGTATCAAAGGTATTTGAGGACGGGAAACTTGGTGGGCAGGTTAAGCTCGATCTTATCCGATTTGATTTCGAAGCGGTGGGTCTCGATTTTAGTCCTAGATTCAGTCATGGCAATCTTATCGTATACGACAGCCTCCCTGAAATCCAACAAGAGCTTGAAAAGTCGGTCATCAGTGCCCGCTTAACGCTTTCCACCCTTCTTAAGGAACCATCTAAGGACCCGCGGAACGAAATCACCAATCTTCTGCACGGATTTGTCACCCACCTAGTCCACCACATGGAGGGCGTTCCTGATGAAGGCGGACTCATCCAATCCATTCGCCCAGCACAGGAGAAATTTAAATTAGCAATACGACAAACCGCGCCCGAATTTCGGCCGTTTGAGAAGCGGTTTGCAGGGTCGAAGGTTTTGGGGAAGGTGATGTTTTTAAGGAATGAGGAAGGTGGGGTAAGTGATATGGATGATGACGAGGACGGCGATGTCGACCCTTCATTCAAACCCAAGGGTACTACATCAAAGAAGTGCTCAAGCGTGCACATGAGTAAGTGGCTCATCTAGCAAGTCATTTAGACCTTGTCCTGACTTTCGCACTTGATGACGCCAGAGCCCGCACGCGAGAGCTCTCAGGTAGCTACCCTTTCGTAGTACAGGAAAGTTTCATCAAGACTATCATCATACAGTGGGGAAGCCCTGGCCAGGTGTTTTGCAAGACAGTCCTCGTGCTGCTAATGGAGCATGCCAACAAACTCGTGAACGTCCACTTTGGCCAAGGAGGACTAGAGCAGTGGGTCATGTCAGTAATGCATTCACCATGGCTACGATTTCACTCATGGATAGTTACAGAGTCCTTATTCAACATCACATGAAGGAGTGTATGGAAAGAGCAGAGGAACGCATTGCATGTGCTCGTCACGCGAGGTCCATGACAACCAACACGTCGGCACCTCAAGCTGCCCCATTCCGTAATCCATTACTCCAACGTCACCAAACATGCATCATTACACAGCAAGCAGACCCATGGGCATTGATTGCATCTCATTTGATTTCAAGGCGCCTTGGTGACGCTGCAGTCCAATCTGCCTTTCACCGCTTCACTGGTTCCCAAGCTGTAGTTAACAAATTTGACCCTCTCTTAGGGGTCCCTCTCACTGCAACGTTGGACACATTTGTGGATAGTTATCGGCTTGGACTTTGGAATAGCGGACCTGTAAGCCTCCTTGCCACTCTACTCTATTGTGTTAATATTTCGCATACTGGGTCTGCAGAACCAATATATCATCCACAGCTTTACCAACATCCCTCTGAACCTTTATGGTGTACCACTGCTAACTCCAAACGAACCAACGTGTCTTGGCCACCAGATCACTCTCACTACCCATGTCCTCAAGCTGGCCTTCCCACCAGTTGGAGTGTTCAACTGGCACTACATCCAGTGTATCCTCAAAAAATTCGCCACCAATGACTATCAGGCATTCAATAACATAGGTTACTTTGTCCTGCCATTCTGTACAAGGGATGATGATGATGATGAGAGTGACAGGGATTTTGATGACGATGATAGGAACATTGCAAATCCTCCTTATCCATCTTACCTTTTGGAACTTTCTGAGTTCAGGGAGCGCCAGCGCTTGGAGGCAGTAGAGCGTGACCGAACTGTGGCATGGAATGCTGGTATCTCTGTCAGCTGAGGTCTGCATATTACATTCTGAAATAATGGTCCCAGGGCAATATGATAATATTTGAGCATGTTAGGAACTGGCATGATCATTGAAAAGTTTACTTTTCTTCTTGGTATGACACGCAACAGTCAAGTTCCGCTGCATCTTGTATGTTGGACCCACGAAGGTCTGAAGGCAGATCTTGATTATTTCTCATTCTTATTACAGCATTGCTCCAGTCACCGCTGGCTTTGACTTTGGCGATCCCTAGGAAGATTACCTCATTTTTCACCTGGCCTCAAATTGTTCCTTGCCGTTTCTCGCTTCAAGTTCGGGAAGTGTACACACATCGGAGTCACCTCAGGATCATTAAGTTCCCACCCATACATTATTATCGTGAGTTCATTGTCGTGGTCGTGAGTCAACCCATCCTTTGATTGGTGGTCCTCATGTAAATTCGCATGCTCGCTTCCGACTCGTTCTTCTCAGGAAAATTTACAACCCTGCGAAGTTCTGACTTCGAGCTGTATTCGAAAATTGATAAAAGGCCCCCGAGCAGCAAGGTTTTCTTCATCGCAGGGATCACAATTCTACTAGTATGTGTATATCATCCCACCAATTCTATTCTCCCTGCTAACAGAAGCTCCCCACAGCACAATGGGACAATATTGGCAACTCATCAACCTCGACAAGCGTCAGACCTTTGGTCACTGGGGAAAGCTGCAGGAATTCATTCCCAGCTCAGAGCCTTCGACCGTTGTTCCATACCTTACTATTCCCATTACTGCACTCCCAGCATCCATCGGAAACTCTCATCTCATCGGATCATGGGCTGGGGATAGAATAATCTGCGTTGGTGACTACGTCGACAAAGATCTTCCCGACGGAATGTTAACAGAGGACGAAATTAATGAGGCCGGAGCGAAAAATATATACGAGGTGGCGATGAAATACACCGAAGTCACCTCCTTCAACCTTCCTCGATTGCCGGACGCGTTTGGCCACGACCGTGTCTGGGTTTTGCGCAACCTTTCGAAACGCGAGTTTGTTCGTAACAATGCTCTAGGAGCTAAGGCTACGAATATTCTAGGCCCTGCGGGGGGTGATCCTGGGTTGGGTGACGCGCTCTTATCACGTATTTGCTGGAGTTCGGACGGCAGCGGTTCGAAGGACTTATGCAATGATATTACGTACGGGGTTTGGGCTGGCGATAGGTTTGACATTCAGCCCATTGACACGGTTGAAAATGAGGATGACTGGAAGGATGTTAGTAAGGAGGTAGCAGAGGATGTCGCTGTAAATACCAGTGATTGGTAATTCCGAGTCGTAGAATCATCATTTTTCATCATCATCACCAGAACGGATTACCATTGTGTACCTAGATAGACCATGACGTAGCAAAATGACAGGGAGAACGACTGGAGAACGATTACCTCCAAGACTCGTTTCTACCCTAGCCTCAAGTCGTTCCTGCAGCTCCTCGCTTCGGGAAACTTGTGTACACACATCGGAGTCACCCCAGGATCATCGATATCAAGATTCAAGTTCCCACCTGGCATACATTGGTTATTATAGTGTGTTCACTGTCGTGATCCGACTGCGTTTTCAAATTGGTATGGCTAGGTGTTCCTCATGTAAATCGTATGCTCGCTTCCGACTCGTTCTTCCCGGGAAAATTTACAACCCTGCGTAAGTTGTGACTCAAGCTGTGTTCGAAAATCAATAAAAACCCTCAAGCAGCGAGGTTTTCTTCACCGCAGGGAACAGTTACTGATTTTACTAGTATGTGTATATCATTTCACCAACTCTATCGCTGCTAACAGAAGCTCCACACAGCACAATGGGACAATACTGGCAACTCATCAACCTCGACAAGCACCAGACCTTTGGTCACTGGGGAAAGCTGCTGGAATTCATTCCTAGTTCAAAGCCTTCGATCGTGGTTCCATACCTTACCATTCCCATCGCTGCACTCCCAGCCTCCGTCGAAAACTCTCATCTCATCGGATCATGGGCTGGGGATAGGATAATCTGCGTCGGTGACTATGTCGGCTCATATCTTCCCAACGGAATGTTAACAGAGGATGAAATTAATGAGGCTGGAGAGAAAGATGTATACAAGGTGGCAATGGAATATGCCCAAGTCGCCTCCTTTGGCCTTCCTCAGTTGCCGGACGCGTTTGGCCACGACCGTGTCTGGATTTTGCGCAACCTTTCGAAACGCGAGTTTGTTCGTAATGACGCTCTAGGGGCCAATACTACGAACATTCTTGGCCCCACCGTGGCCCGGCGTTTTCCTGGGTTGGGCGACGCGCTCTTATCACGTATTTGCTGGAGTTCCGATTGCGGCGGTTCGAAGGACTTGTGCGATCGTATCACACGCGGTGTTTGGGCTGGCGATCGATTTGACATTCAGCCCATTGAGTCTGTCGAAGATGAGGACGACTGGAAGGATGTCAGTGAGCAGGTAGCAAATGATGTCGCTGTAAATAGAAATGCTTAGTGATAACTCGAAGTAGAGTCATCATCACCAGAACGAATATGATGAGAATACCATTATGTACCTAGATAGAATACACCATGACATAGAGACTCGAGTGGCGGAGGACGATTACCTTAGGCTTCTTTGGAGCCTCAAGTCGTTCCTGCAGCGAGAAGCTGCAGGAAGTGTAGACATCGGAGCCACCTCATCATCATCTTCCCACCAGTTATTATCGTGAGTTCTCCATTGTGGTCATGAGTCATCTCATGGCTGGCGTGTCTAAGTGGGTTAATTCTGCGGTCGGAGTGCCAGTGGTGTGAGGCCTAGTTTCGCCGCCTTGTCAATGGTATAACGGTTGCACGGCGGCATGGGCCCAATCCATCCACAAAGATGGAAGGAAGACATCTGGCAACGACAGAGCGGGGCGGTGTCAAAGAACAGAAGGACTGTGAACATAGTCAAAACACAAAATTCGCAATATCACGACACTTACGCTCGGGATAGTAGGGCTTTTGCTGCGACTTGTCTGGGACTAGAAATATGCGGGTAAAATGACAGAACAGAAAGATCAAACTTTTTCAGTATCTAGCCAGTGGTCTGTCTCACCAACCCACGCCCGTTTGACGACGACATTGTAATACAGGGGGTTCTTCGTTTTCATCCATCAAAAGGCAGACATGACACGGCCAGCCTGAGCACGGATATGCAAACAAGGGAGAAAAAAGGTGGGGTGGTTTCTAAAATTCAACAAACACTAGGCGTTGCAAGTCGACAGGGAGCCGGAGATCAGTAACAAAGGTGTTGAAGGTTGGTGAGTGGCCTGTCGTGAACGGACAAATGTGAATCTCCCCTCCGATAGATCATAGATGGTCGGAACATGTACAAGATGAAAGCGCCAGAGCCTGGTAATTAGTAGCTGTTCCAAAAGCGAGCGTCCCAACCGGAATGACACCCACATTCCATTTCTTGGACAGCGGGAATTCCAGAACGATGTATCTCCGAATGTTGCCTGCACAGGATTCACAAGTAAGACACACCACCCTCGTTTCATACAGCGCTAGTCCTCACGATGTTGGCGTTCCTCTTAATACAACTCCTCAGGTTCGGAAGCCAGAAACAATTGAAGCCCACCACTCTTTTGTCGATCAAACCAGACCACACGTAGGCGAACCTAATAATGTCCTGCATCAAAACGGGGACGAAAGGTAAAAACGCTACTAACCTTCATCGCAGCAATGATCGATGATAGTCAGATTTAACGAAGGGTGAGACAATAAAACGTCTGTCGGGGAAGGCTCGAGAATCAATCATTGCCAAGGGAAAAGGCTGATAATCCACAAGGGGGACCTGACTAATAGGAGACTACTTAACCGCCCTAATTGGGCTGAGGCACTGACAAAAGGGATCCCAGCAAGCGGCTGAAGTGCTGAGATGGTGATAGATTGAAGTCTCCATAGCTCTGGGGGCTACACACGAGGCGAAACTGTCGTGTACCTGCCAGTGAACAAACGACGCTGAGGCACATCATAGGGGCTTTTTGGAAAATGCGGGCCGCCGCTACTACCTGGAATAGGTTTACAATTAGTCATGATTTCACAAGTGTATATCCCACCAAATTTATTCTCGCTACAGCTAACAGACACTCTCCACAGCACAATGGGACAATACTGGCAACTCCTCAACCTCGACAAGCGCCAGACTTTTGGTCACTGGGGAAAGCTGCTGGAATTCATTCCTGGTCCAGAGCCTTCGACCATTGTTCCCTACCTTACCATTCCCATCGCCGCACTCCCAGCCTCTGTCGAAAACTCTTGTCTCATCGGATCATGGGCTGGGGATAGAATAATCTGCGTCGGTGACTACATCGACGAAGATCTTCCCAAAGGAATGTTAACAGAGGACGAAATTAAGATTAATGAGGCTGCAGAGGAAAATTTATACCATGTGGCGGATGAATACGTTAAAGTCACCTCCTTTAACCTTCCTCGATTACCGGATGCGTTTGGCCATGACCGTATCTGGGTTTTGCGCAACCTCTCGAAACGCGAGTTTGTCCGTAACAATGTTCTAGGGGCTCAGAATACGAACATTGCTGGCCCCGCGGGGGGTGTTCCTGGGTTGGGCCATGCGCTATTATCACGTATTTGCTGGAGCGCGGACGACAGCGGCTCGAATGGTTTGTGCGATGATATTACACAGGGGGTTTGGGCCGGCGATAGGTTTGACATACAGCCCATTGACACGGTTGAAAGTGAGGATGGCTGGAAGGATGTTAGTGAAGAGGTAGCAAAGGATGTCGCTATAAATGCACGTGCTTAGTGATGGGTGGAACCATCGTCTTTCATACTTCACCAGAACGAAGTACATAGGATGAAAACATCATTAGGTTGGATAGAATACATTGCGACTCACCAAATAATTCAAGAAGGAATTTTCGGGCTTCGTGATTGCGACATCTTGAATTGTGGGATAACCGGGCGAATCGCTGCTTTTCTCCTTATGCTGGCTCCCTCTGCGGTATTATGGATATGCGATATAGTATGCATTACGCTTTTCACGTTGAGCATAGTACAGTTATTTCTGAGATATGGCTACGATCACAGAACGGTTATTCCCTCGTGCAGAATGTGCCAAATGTACACACCTTCTGCATTATCGTCGCATCCTTGCCATGTAACTGGAATTGACACCGATTATTTCAACATTCATCTGCTTGCAGGCATGTATAGGATCGTGGAACCTTTCACCTCTACTGGTAGGCCTTTTCCTGAAGTCAAGGCTGCAAAGAAAGACATAAGAGTGATGTCAATATGTTGCAAGAGGAAACCTACGATGCCATTGGCCTTCCAAGCGGACATGGTCCCACGAACGAATCACAAGTCCCCAAGTTGCATTGAGTTGGATTTTGGAATCGAATTACTCGCGGGGCTCGATCTGGCGAAAGTTTCGTGTCTGGAAAATCTACAATGTGGATGTCTTCATTAACGATTATGATACAAGTAGGTCAACCGTCCATTGTTTACAAAAACCGATTAGTCAACGGGTCTAGTCCTTTAGCCATGCGCAACAGCATGATATTTGAGGAGAGGGATGAAAACTATAGGCAAGAGATAGGTCAGCTTCGTAATATACTAAATGAATGACTGAAACAAAAACTCACACCATTGCCGACGAAAACCTCCGCCTTCTCCGCAATGGCCATATCCACCGCCATAGCAACATGCGTTTGCGCCATATCTAACTGCATATCCATACTGCTCTTCACATCCTCCCAGCCATCACTCAGTAGAGTCCGCCGCAACTCCTTCAGCCAGCCGCCATGCCCATTCGTCATTACATACACTCTCTTCAGCCCCGGATCCTGCGTCCGGACCGCCCACAGTTTCTCTGCAACCTGCGCGATCGTCGGATAACAGTGCGTCAGATAATATTCCGTGCGTTCCTTGTGGTCTTTATACTTCCCATTATCAAACTTGTCTGGGAATTCGAGAAACTGGTTGAATCCCATATATGTGGAGTTGTATTTCTCTCGACGCGGACAGTGTCGGCTGAAGTCGCCTCGACGCAGATGGATTGCTACAAGCCCTGGTATTTGACTCCTGGCGATTATACTTTCTAGGGATTCGACAGGGTTGCTGGGCTCGAGGATAGCGACATTTTGAGAGAGTGCAGACCGCACGAGGGGAGACCAGGCAAAGTCTGTAAGCACGGGTGACTTGGCAAGTCCCTTCCAGAGGCTAAGCACTCGAGTGGACCCAAAAATGCTATGAGAGAAATTTTTAGCTGGGATCAGGTTGGAATACACGAAATCACTGCGTACAAAGGGTCAAATATTGTTTGTGGAATAGCATTGATCTCGAGGCATGTAGCATTTTCGCTGTTAATTTTCTGTATCCACCAGTCCAAAAGAACGTTGCCCTCTGTATCAGATGGCTGATCAACAGAGCTGATGATGCGCCTCTTCTCTGGGGGACACACAATCTCCCAAAATTCGGCGCTAACCGCTTTCGGCTCATGTCCGGAGTCACCAGCAATGGGACCAGATAAAAATGCATGTAAAGGCAACCGAGTAGGCCGCAACGCGAAGTCGGAGATAGTAAACTGGATCGGGAGTTTTGACCAAACGTAGTCTTCAAATACATATGATCGTTGCACCTTATACGCCAGGTGAGCTAGTAGTATTCTGTCAACATAACTTCAATTAAATTATTTGGGTAGAAACGGGGAACCAACGTTTCCTGGAGAACATTATTTAACCCATGCCCCCAGACTCTTTCCGGGATTCGTAAATATGTTGTTCCGCGTGCCATCGCCTGCGATATATTGTGCTGCGGAAGCTGTCTTTCGTATCTTCGTACATCGCTGTACGTCGACGGGATACCGGATGACAAAACTTTAAGCGTAAATAACGTCAGGATTAGAGCAAATCCACCTCGAAGCCGTCGGAATGTAAGATACATGCGACATGCCTCAATTCGTGTGCGTCTTCGACGTTTGGGACCGTATGAGCCAGGAAGTGCATGGCGATCCATAACAAGGGGTTTAGAGCGAGCCGAAGAACTGGAAAATGGCCCAGCAACTCGCCACAGATGGTGACGTTGCATTCAGAATAGGGCCACCGTTCCGAGTCTGAACGACGTACACTGTACAGTGGCAAGTGCGGTGAACCAGCCTGAGGCTACCGTGACATAGCAGGTCATCTGAGGACACGTGAGCTGGAGGCTGAAATCATGACTTCCGTTGCCATTGCCAACTGTCGCCAAAGCTCTGGAGTTGTAACGCTCATTAACCTCATTATAACCGGACTACTGAGTCTTCCGAGTCCGTTAGCCGCACGCTCGGGTTCCAGAGGCTAGTTGTAAACAGCTGCAGGCTTGGCCTTGGCAATATTATTTGAAGCGGTAAATGCTTCCTTCACTGCTTAGTACCGCTGGCATCATTCTTATAACTTTGTCGCACACAGCGCTATCATATGCATACGTGATTTACCTCTTTAGAAGAGGGCCGAGCAGAACCTCATGAAGCATATTCGAGAGTGGCTTCATTTCCAGCTTCCCCCTGGACCTTCAAGTATTCCACAACATAATGGAGTAAACGATTGTGCAAACACTCAATTAATTCTTTGTTCGGACAGTCAGGCCTACATTAATAGGTTGTCCGTCGAACTTCTTGCCGATATTTTTATCCGGTGCCTCGCGTCCACTGGTTGGGATCCTTTTTTAATCCCAAAAGCGAACCATGCACCGTTACTGCTGTGCCAAATCTGTGGATACTGGAGGCAGGTGGCAATCACTACTCCAAAGCTTTGGGCATCGATTTCGATTAATTCTGCCACCGTCCATCGATCCTTAGTAGCCTTGTGGCTTACACGATCCCAGCCATCACCTCTTTCTTTCCATATTTCAGCTTCCCCCTCACATTTCGGCAAGAAATCCTCAAGAACCATTTTCGCCATGTTTCTTTCAAACCTTGACAGGTGGCAAGATGTCCACCTGAAACTGGACAAAGGCCTCTGTAAAATGGTTTTGATGGTACCCCCGGAACAGCTGTCGACCGCGCGGCATCTAGGACTGGATGCGCGAGGTTGTACGAAGGAACAACGTGCACAACTCCTTTCCATCACTCGCTCGTTTCCTAATCTCCGACGCTTGATCTTCTTCGCCCCCTTTTCCCCTTTCTCGAACTCTATTCCCATCTCGACTATCGACCTGCCGTGTTCACAGCTAACGCACATCCGACTTACCGGCGGCTTCTCGATGTACCAATGCAGCGAAATCCTTTCCAACTCTAAGCAAGTTGTGAATTGCCAATTATCAGGGATTTACGGAACATCAGAACCGATAACCCTGCGTAATACCCTGCTTCCGTATCTCAGGTCATTGAAGTTGGATTCGGTCGCCAATACTTGTGATTTAGTGCAACTACTAGGTCTACTCATATGCCCAGCAATACGCATCCTCAGCATCAACCAAGGCAAATGGCGGTTACCTACTCCAGATGTACAGACTTTAAACAGGTTCCTAAATCACTCGGCGCGCGGTCTGCATGAATTACGGCTATCTGATTCGAATATTACAGAAATGGATTTGCTTGCCTGTCTCCGGATGCCGTCTTTACAGTCTATCCGCACTCTTTGCATCTCCGTTCCTTCAATCACCGACCAGACGCTCAACTTCCTACAGCGCAGAAGACACAGGAATCACGATACTTTCCCTTGCTTACGAAAACTTTCGCTGAAGTATTGCTATACTTCGGACGGAGCGTTAGTCAACATGGTGGCATCGCGACGGTCTTCGCGATACACGGATCCCACAGCCAGAACGCCAGACTCTATGCTTGAATCCATTCATGTCGCTTTTCGCCTGCCTTTAACAATCGACCAACTGACGTCCCAGACAAGGAAAGAGATGGATAACGATGTTCGACGCGCTCATCGGCTCGATATTGCACGCTTGAAGACCTTGCAGGAGGAGGGATTAGATGTGTCCTGGAGCACCAAGGTGTCAATTTAATCGTAAGGAATAGTCACCTGCCCCGGCATATGCTTACATGGAAGATTTTCTAGGTTCTCCCATGTTAACAGCAACGGCATGATATCGATCCACTGACTAATACGGATCATTCCACGGTGAACTTGAACATGCTTGCTATCGTCATTTCCCAGTGAATGCGTTGCACATCACATCGTCCGCTCATTCTTATCAAGCGAAATTTATCAGTGTCACCACCATAATTACCACTGTCCTGCCTTCGGGAATATCCTATCTTCTGGATCGCACACTGATTACGGAGAGATATTATCATGAAGCTAAAATTGACGAACGCTCTCTCTACCTTGCAGTACCCGTACGGATTGAAGGGAGGCAGGTGGCAGTGGTTGACCAAAAATTCAAATTTAGATATCTTTTTCTCTACTACGACAGACTGGCTGAAAGATAGAAAACACAGCCTTTGCATGAATATCGGACCAGCCATCGGGGTCCTGGATCAAGAGCCGGTTCGGTAGCTGCGACTTTTCTGGTTCTTCTCATAGAACGGCGTCCACAACGCGCGGGTGTTTAAAAAAGAGGGCCACGCGTGCGGATGATGGGAAGAATAGTCAGCTTATCCTGTCGGCCTTAACATCGGGAACTTCTTATTAGTCTGGTGGGTCTGGTCTTCGGGATCGGATAAACTAGCATGAATTGTAATATCAGGTACATATATCCATTCGCTGTGTGTTGCCCCAACCTTCGCAAATGTAACCTCCCACCTTCCTTTATTGCACAAATAGTTACTGAGGTGATATGTATTACTGTTAACTTGAAATACAGCCTCAGCTCTTCTCGTTTTCAATCGATAATAGGCAGGCCAAACAGGTCGCTTGCTTCTTGTGAAGGTATGATCGTCATATTACGTTTGGCACCATAGGGAATTCCACCAATTGCAAGGTGGACCGACGAATACGAAGATCCCAAAGAACCTTGCAAGAGATCTGCATAAGCCTGTACAGTACTAGCTTCATGAGGTCCTGCTCTGATGAGAGCGAGGAAGGAATCATGGCTGCAGATGGTAAATTCAATCTCATGGTTTGAGAGATCGAGCTTGATGATAAATCCCTGTCTGGCGGTTGGGTTGGCGGCCAGAAAAGTGTCTCTGAGATGGGTGATATTTTCACGGTGTTGAAACAACTCTCGCTTGGCGAGAAAGCCGAAAAAGGCGTGATCTCTGGCGGATACGGGTGAGAACTTTCCTGCTGAAGCTGGGATGAGTTCCGTAATATCATGGATGGACAGAGATTAACATACCAGCTCGATCCTTACGAAGCGTTTCACAACTTGAACGATGCATACCTTGTTTCCAATCCCATTGCTGACATGATTTTGAGCAATAACAAGCAAGGTGGCAAGCCCCGCAAAGCCTGAAGCTTTCGACAGTTTCTACACTAGCACACTGTGATGCGTTACTGGTGTTCGATTATTGTAGAACCAGGACAACACGCACCTCTGATGATGAACATCTCTGCGAATATTTTCCAGTTTCATCAAATGCTGCCTTCACTGTTGCTCGCACCGTGACCAGGGATCTGAATTCGAGCCAGACTCTCTTGAAATCCCTGTCTTCTGGGAGCTGCGACTCCAAGACCACGATTGCCGGATCCTGAAGAGCCCGCCCAATGGCTCTCAAGACAGACCGGTAGACAGAGAACGTCATGATAATTTTAATCATCCCGATTGCATGTGTATCGATTTCGAATTCGTCAAATGCTTGCCTGGAACATTTAAGTGTGGATTGTATTAGTTTGCAACGGACAGCCTGTATGATCCAAGTAAAGCCATCCGTAATTCGTGACGCACGGCTGATGAACTCAGTGCACGACACGATGCAGAAACGGAGTCGCCAAGTGTCTCTAGTTGATTCCAGGATACGAAGGCAGCTAAAAGAATCGAATGCACGGCAGACGTCAATCATGATGTTCTGCGACAACATGATATTATATAGCGCAGGATTCGCTTCTCCAAATAAGGTTGAAAGGCCTATAAGTAAGGGGAAGGCTCTAATCCACTCTGCCCCTCCATTGGTGGCCAAACGCATGTTTTTAAGCACTGCAGATGATACCCTTTCGATATCACCACCGGCCGCAATTAGGAGTTGATCGATTTGTGTACCGTCATAATTAGCCAAGTAGGCAATTGTGGCGGTGAGATCGGCGCTATCGTTTGCGAGATTTTCATTATGAATCTCGGAAAGATGAATCCAGATCTCTGCTAGCATTAGAAAAACGCCTTGTGTGCTTTCGATGGCTTTGGATGCTGATGTCCAAGGAAAAGAGAGGATATATGAAACAATGCGCAGAATGGTGGTTATGGTTCTAATATCTAACTGCCCATGTCCTTCCGAACTATCAGCGGAAGGTGACTTTGTCTGCGAGTATAAGTAGACCATCCATTTCCAGATGGCAGGCCATGAATGGGCGAAAGCTTCGGTCAGGTAAGAGTTGTCAGAGAGAGTGAGATGAAAACATTTCAGAGCATTCGAGACACCATCAAGAGAAATAGCGGCGAGTAAAACAGTATTGCCCCTGGATTTGTTCTCGGATAGTGGAGGTGGTGCTACTTGCAAATAGCGAAAAAAAATGTCGAGAAGTTGAGGGTACTCTGCTAGCGAGTTATCGGTCCGAAAAGAGTCGACAAGGATCTCCAAAGCGTTTGTAGATTTGCAAGCAGCTTTGACAGCGATCATCTGCGTAGTCATCGCATGAACATCAGTAGATTCTGTCAAATATAGACTCGGATTAACCTTTATCGATTCGGGAAGGGGTTGTCGCCGCGGTTGCTGACGAACCGGATCTGGAGGCGCAGATGGGTCAGAAGATGATGGTGAAGTTGGCGTTGCTGCCACCAGAACCGAATACGCAAGCTCAGCATATAGCCTTGACATCTGGAAGTATTGGTTGTGAGTCCAAGCGATCGCAAATGGTCATTGGCACCCTTGTAAGATAGGGAGCATCATGTGCCACACATTTGCCAGTGAATCACACGGCTAGGATTATCCCAGTACTATGTGGCATTAACGGGGCTCATCAGTAGGCTCGATACTAGATACTGGTGTCACGGGAACTCGATACAGCGCCGATCAGAAGACAAGTCACGGGACTGGTCCGTGCACAGCTGACAAACTTGGAAGTCGGTGCTTCCCACTGTCAGCGGCAGTTTCAACAGCGACCACTATCATCGACTAACCATCACCCTATCTCACAGTTAAAGCCATGGCCACTGCTGTCGTTGACAGACCCATGTCGGTGCTGAACGACATACCAGTGTCACCTCGAAGACGACGACGAACACCTGCCGTCGAAGTCATCGATATCGACTCAGACGATGAACAGACCAATGTATCTAACGGAACCACTGCACGTACACAAGGAAGAACTGGAATGCCTTCTCCGGATGTCATTTCGGTACTTGATAGCGATGACGACGACGATTTTCATTTGGCACAGCCAGTGGCACCAGGAAGTAACCGTACTCGCCCACGAGTAGCTGCAGGTTTGTCTTTACATTACATTAATTATATGCCAATAGCTTAAATATAATCTCGACAGGCCAAAGACAACGCTTGTTTTCTCCTCCACCCCCTCCTCAAGACCATACCATCCCGGAACTCCCGCGTGTACCTCGGAGATACTCTGGATTTACATCTCTACCCATGAGGCAACGTCCACCCTCGTACCCATCTCCACCTGTACGTGCGAGAGACCAACCCTTCGATTTCGAGACCAATATTCGCCAAGCTACCCCCGTCGCTGGGCCCTCCAATGTCAACCGTAACCGCCGCAGACGAGCTGCCATCCCGCCTCCAGATGCTGGAGCTGCACCTCCATCGCATGATACTCCAGCCATGGGTCTTGGAGGTGCTCTCATGACTCTTCGTACACAAGTGCGCAGGAACCACACTGCAATGCGCAGGCTCTACACCGCCGTCATGGGCAACAATGAGGATGACTTTTTCGGACCACCTGTCGACCCTGATTTTCCCGCCATCCAAATGCTGCTTGCCCAAGATCTCGGTCTGGACGACGACGGGGATAGGTTTGATCACCCTGCACGCCCGTATGTATGGCAGGAAATTCTCTTTCGCGAGCGCGGACGCGGACGCGGCCAGAATCCGGCGGAGGATTATAAACCAGAGTACACACACCCTGGAAAGGCCGAATCGGGCTTCACATTTGATTTCGCGCCCTCTTCAACAGAAGATCAGAAGTCGCCACCGGATACAAAGGGAAAAGCGACTGCAGCTCCGGTTGTTATTGATCTGGAAGCTATGGACATGGAGTCGAATACCCCTGGCGCGGGACCCAGTAAAGTGCCTTCGTCGCCCACTGGTCCCTTGAGCCTGCATACTCTCCTGGTGTGTGCGAAATGTCTTGACCCATTGGTTCTTGGTGCGGGCCTTGTAGGGTTGGAGGCGAGAACGAAGAAAGTGTGGGGGTTGAGATGCGGCCACTTGATCGACGGAAAATGTTTGGATCTTGTTGGTGCTCCAGGCAAGGAGAATGGTGAACAACAGAAGGAGATTGACGGTGGTGGAAAGGGGAAGGGCAAGGAGGTGGACTTGAAAGGGAAAGGAAAGGCCCAGGCTGTCGAAGAAAGAAATCCGATACGTTCCCGCTTGCGTTCTAGTGCACTGTATCCCTTATCTTCGTCACCCGCCCCTTCCTCTTCGCGGTCCACTCGCGGTCCCGCCCCTGCTTTACATTCACAGCCCGTTTTGGGCAAACGCAAACGCACATCGTCCACTGCCAAAAGCAAAATAGAGGCGACGTATGAGTGGGAGTGCCCGGTGGCAGGGTGCAAGCGAGTCCATGTCAGTGTGAAAATTGGGGATGCATGGGTACCTGAGCCCGACTCCCCGGTAGCAACCGGTAAGGGCAAAAGCAAGTGGAGTCTTGCGGTTGCCCAGGCAGAAGAGAGTGGCGGGAGAGGGGCCGTCGCCGTTTTTGTTTAAGTTTTTTTGGGTTCATGTTGTGCTGGCGCTCCGCGCTTTCGACTTTGTGGGAAACATATTTATTGCCTGTTTGTGTTCATGGTCTACACTGTCATTAATACGGTTTGCAGTTCAGTCATTCATAGTTTTTATAGAAGCATAGATCGTATCACTGTGTATCATTTTAGCGCATTCCTGAGATATGGGGTATGGACCAAGAATGACACCATTTTCTCTTTACCGATCTCTTCATGAAGGGTATGACGGCTTGCTAGTCTTTATACTTCGGCTCAAAACAAAATCCGCCGATACGAGTAAAGCACTGTATCATGTCTCAGCCGCACCTACTTCTATATTACATATTAAGACGCTTACAGAAGCTTCAAGATGTTATCTAACAGAAACAAAGCACCATAAGAAACCTAAGATATTTCCCGATTGAAACATTGGTGACAGTCAGTCAGCATACTATTGTGAATCCCCCCTCCTACACGAAAGAAGAGAGAAAGCTGTTAGCCTGATGGCGTAGGCAATAAGGGATAACCCACTCTGAGCTGAGCTGAGCAAGCTCGGCCTGTGCTTTAGCTAGTTCAGCAGCAAGACTCTCGGCGCGCTTGGCTTGAATCTCGGCACGAAGTGTAGCAAGCCTGCCTTTTAGGTCCTGTAGGTCTTGCGCTTGGTCGTCTAAGAGGTAGCGCGATCGATAATCAGCAACAGAGTATATAGCGGGACGCACCATGAACGATCATGGAATTAGCGTTATTCTTGCCCCCGACAGTCGCAGGAGAAATGGGATCATTGAAGTGGTGAGAATTAAGGTCATTTGCAACGTCATTGAAGGAACCGCCGATAAGAGGCGATTTTCTATTCTCAAAGAATGGCATGATCAGGGTGTGTAGCGAGGAAGGAGTAAGAAATCATGATGGACTCTGACTCGGACTCGGAAGTGAAGCTGCTGTGACTCGATGTTGGTCAGCGTTACTAGCCAGTCACGGATCTCCAAGTCAATCAACCCAAAAGGTATGTGAGGCTTTCTGACTCAGTCGCTATAACGACAGACTTGAACGAGATATTTGATACATGTGTCCCCCCGTCAACCCAGCCGAATCCTCGACCACCGCGGCTCGCCTGCCCGTCTCACTATCCTTCAAATTAGACCTCCTGCGAATAATCGGCAAGGCAGGAAGGTGAACACAAGAGCGATAGGGCGAGGAACATAAGGGTCCCTCACTCACCCTGTCATTCATAATTTCATGTAGTTACAAATCAAGGCCAACCTGTCTGTACCCTGGCATCATAGTCACTTATATTCTCCAACCCGGGTTCTCTATGCCAATCTCTGAGACTCCGATGGCCAAGGTTCTCGGCACACAACATGCGGTATTTCAAAGCCATGTGCACTGCGTGACAGATAATAGCAATGGCCATTACTGTAAGTAAAAGTCCCTAGCTTCACGAGATCTACCAGGAAATGAAAATAAGATGTATTTGAAACGTCATAACTTGAAGTTCCTAGTACTGGTGATGGTAAACAAACCTATTGATTATTGGAATGGTGAGATATGGTGAAATGAACTCCAGCTGAGAGAATAACAACAATTCCACTGAAGACTGCAATAACAAGAGTTGTTGTGATCTTCATGTGGAGTTCAAGGGACTTTGCCCCAACAGCAAAGACTGAATACCATACCACGGCCACAAAAAATGATATGATGCCCCAAGCAAGGAAAACAAAGGGCATGCTAAGTGCAATTGACAGAAAGCGCATGTTGTAAAGGTTGCACTAGGTGAACGTGTATTAGGAAACCTAGTCCATCATGTGGAGCATTTGCGAACCTCAGGATCCCCTCCGTCCTCAAGTATAATGTCCACAGGCTCAAGTTGTTTCACTATATTCTCTGGTTGGACCATTCCAAATTGGTGTCTCCACATCAAATAAACGCCAGTGATCATGCTTCCCAGGGTGAATACCACGGAAAGTAATATTAACAGACGCGAACCACGATCGACATTTTGAACACCCAAAAACCCAATTGATGACCTGCAATAATTTTCAGAGAAATCAGGTCCACCATTGATTAACGAAATTATGGACAACAAACGATAGCAACACAGTTGCCTGTCCGATGTTCTCTGAGTCAATTCTAATTGTGTAAATACAGGTATATAACTTACAGCTAAATTGAGAGTGTTCCACTCCCTTGTCAAACTTGCAATATGATCATCCCAATCCCTACCACCCCTGCACCACACACTCTTCTGGGCACGAATAATAACAATGTAGTGGTGTCTTGGAACGCCAAAACAAAATATGGTGGTCAAGACATTGAATAATCGGTTCCGTTCATATTTCGGTCCACTGTCATAATGATATGCATGTATTGCTATATTGAAGTAAGAAAACGGTTCAGAAATAGTATGATGGCACACACCGGCATTCCATAAGATCCAGCAGATCAATTTCTTCCGGAGATCTGAGAGTTTGTGGGATGAATTCAGGTCATTTTTGTGACGTTCGAGATAGCTATAAAGGTCTTCGCTCTCCTTGAGTGAAAAGGGCGTACTGGAGGTATCAAACGGCGAGAATAAAGCAGCTGGAGAATTTGGAGATCAGATGCTACCTCGCTGGAAGGACTTGGAGCCGTACTCATTATATACCTGTCAAGCATCTCCATGGCCAGCGGCAGTGCTATCTTGTCGTAAATATCATCAGGCAGGTGACTCGGGTTGTGGTTCATATAAGACCAATATGTTGCTCGGAGGCGGTTCTCTGAGCATCGTCGTTTAGCAGCGGGTGCTAGAAATAAAACCGTCTGAGGCCTCACCGCCGGATGTATCGCTGCTCCTTGACGTCGATACTATGTTAGGATGTCTCGAAGCATATTGAGATTGGTGGTTGAGGAAGATTTGGACACGTTCCCCTGTCGAGCGCTCCACGTAGTACTCTTTCTCCGTCCATGTCGCTGAAGACGAGCTGCTCATGACGCTCGTACGAGGCTGAGGATGCGACATATTAGGAACGCGTGGGCACTTTCATCTCAAACAAGATCAATCAATACATAACTTACTAGTATCATGATCAACTGCCTCATGCCAGTGGCAGGGCCAGCACGGGTTTCACCTACATGACAAGGCGCTAATCATCCAATCGACTGTTGGCCGTTATTAAATATCGATTGACATCCCGTTGGACGATTTAGAAACCTAGTAGAGGGCTTTAAGTTGGCTTTACAGATGAATTCAAAACGATAGGCCCCTCATAAAAAATTACACACATTGCCAGTGCGCATCTTGAATTCTGGTGATCTCGTACCCTTTTTTAGCTACGCGAGAGGTTCGGCAGTATGTAAGCGGCAGCATAAAATGGTACGATTTTTGTTGGGATGTTCTCCGTGGGTCAAAAACTTGACCTCCACAATGTACGCGATTTTTAGGGAGGGGCCTATCGTTTTGAATTCATCTGTAAGTTTCAGTTCTTTGTATCTTTTCCAAATCTTTTCAATTTGAATGATCAGCAGTCCGAGTCACGGTCTTGTGATCACGATCTTGTCACGTTCCTAAAATTTCCCTAATACAGACCTTTCGGAAATTCATGTCCCACGT